>JAZHYW010020996.1:0-256461 GCA_037355805.1 Ixodes ricinus | reverse complement strand
GAGGATTCTTCGCCGGCTCTTTCGCACACTATAAAAAACATATTCCGCATGGACATTTTTGATGGGCTTTGTCACGCATGTGACAATACAAAAAAAAAGTATCGATCGGAGGTTTTTAGTTTCCGGCGAAATTTTAGTAGTCACTTTGTTTTGCACAGGTATGGCACCAGCTAAATCTTCCGTCGCTTGTTCGTAGGCGCAAAACTAAGCGTTTAATACTTTTTGACGTTGTGATTTTTTATCTAAATTATCTTCTTTATATTAACAAAAGCATCTTGTGTAACACTTCACAAATCAAGACTTATAAGAAAGAAGCACGGTCCGCAACTCCAAGATGGGATAATTCAACGAGGAATGTTTTAAAAATTAGTTTCCCCTTGTACAATGAGTGATGAGAATACGTACAATAAATTATTAGAATGCGTAGTAATATTAGAATAGTAATTAGAATGCAATTGATTTTTTATTTGGTACTTTTCCTGAAATTGATATATATTTTATATGCACGTTTTTGAATGAATGTACTTTTATCGTCTGTACCATTGATTGGCGTGTTTCCCTTTTTTCAGTACTATAAGAGTCGTGAAAAGGACTGATAGCATGGGAAATAAATAATTAAATAAATAAATTTGCTTCAAAATTGGTTTAGCAGCTTGCTAGGCACATTTGAACTAGTAACCCAACTTACAAGTCACAATAACTTTTTTCGCGAAGTTATTGAATTTTCAAGTTTGATACGAGAGGAAGCTCACACCTCAGGTCTGAGAGGATGCATGTAAGCTCAGGCAGCAAAACATACTAAGACGCGCTAAATGTTTTTTTGTAGACCTGTGCTGTGCTGACAAGTTAAACACTATGTGACATTACTTCACTGGAGACCGTGGGAAAATCTGAATGTTGGTTTTGGTATAAACTTTATTTGCCATTTTCTTATTAGTTATTTTCAAAAGAACCATTTCAGAAAGCGTGCCATTCCCTGTCAGCCATTGTTTGGGCACGCACTCTAAAAAAACTCTGGTCGTAAAAGAACTCCTATAGGTTCCTCGGCTTGTCCATATTTAGCACCTAAAAGTTCTTTGAAGAACCTCCTAAAAGGGTTCTTCGTAAAAGAAAACCTACAAGGGGTTCTTTTAAGGTTCTTTTTAAATGTGAAGGAGTTCACCTCCCAGTTGGCTTTCGAGTGCGCCAGGGGGCGATAGTGCTTGAGGCGAGACCGTTTTCACGAGCTGAAAGAGTTCTCCGGGCGTCGAAGAACCTTTCAAGAACTGAGTTTTTGTTTTTGAGAGTGCGTACTCTGAGCATGTATAGCACACCTAGGCTGCGTTAGTGTTCGGCGTGAGCTCGGTTCAGGTCGTGTCTAAAACGAGTGCCGCGTCAGCGTTCGGCGATGACTCGTATCCAATCACAGGCCTCTAAGGCCAAGGAATGGCGACTGCCAATATTTAAAATTGAAAGAATAAGACACGGAGGACAAGCGCAGGACAACCACGCCAATATTGTTCGATGAAGTTTTGAAAGGGATCTACTTAAATATCTATGTCGTATGTATGTTTATAGAGCCGGAAGTTAGTCAGCTTCAATGGGCGTCTGGTGTCTCGGCTCTATAGATGAGAAATTTAGCCAGTGCAGTACAACTGCTAGCCTGGGTTCTTTAACGTGCATAACGCAGTAGCGGCGCACTACCGCATGCCGCATACCAGAAAGAGTAAAGAGTAAAGTGAACGCTAACGAGTCGGCAATGGCCAAAGGTTACACTGGTCAACATCACATTGTATCCATTGTTTACGCCGAGCCAATTATTCCAGACAACCTGCAGTGGTTCGTTCAGTCCGTTCGTTCAGTCCGTTCGCTCAGTCCGTGCATGAACGAGAAACGAAAGGATATCAAGTTCGATGTCCCACGACTCCGTGTAATTAGGAAGCTCTGCTTGCTTGGGCGTGGGACATCCGCTTCGAAACTCAGACGTAGAGGATCGATGGGGAGAGGGGGAGGGGATTTTAGGGCCGTTATTGAAATTAAAGCAAGTACGTAGGATGCTAAATGATTACTATCTTTTGTTTCGTCTCGTGAACAGTTTTGTAGAAGACTGCTGTCATCTATTCACTTATGCATTATAACAACCGAGTAAGTTAGGTAAGAGCCGAGCCTGTAATTTTGTCTTCAGAGCATTATAGCGATTATGATTCACGCTGCAGTTCAAGGCACCGCGCGGCCGAACTATATTCAAAATCTTGAGAAACGTCGAAATTATCAAAAGTGGTGTTCTTTGTACATTATTTAAATGTGAGGCTTAAATTTGCAGTGCGAACCTAAAAGATGCAATACAATACAATACAATACAATACAATACAATACAATATTTATTTTGCGTGCTTACCAACAGAAGGTTGGCCTTTGCGGTAAAGCACAATGTAAGATTTACATTGTGTTTTAAACCAGTGTTTTAAAACCAATCCAATTTTTTTTAAATTAATATTGACATTCAATTTGAGAGCTTCGCAGCTCGCGCTCGTAGTCTTTACATCGGTTGAAGTATGGCAGGCATAGTTATACTCCGTTAATTATACTCCTTTTCACCTTATGTTGTACCACAGCGAAGGCTAGAAGCGCGAGCTCATAGAGTTAGCAGCTGCCCTGAGAGCTTGTGCCGCCGATATGTGCCCTATACGCAAGAAGCTCGCGCTTATAGCCTTTTCTGCGGTACATCATAAGATGAAATAGAGTATAACTGAGGTAGGCCAGCTCCGTTAACTCGATGATCGATAGCGGCGCAATGACAGTTGTCGCCGCTGTGTAGTTCCGGCCGATCCCGATTGAATAATGGTTACAACCGCTAGTGTTACTAAAGTATTAGTGCCTTACTGAGCAGACGTAAGCCGTGCCTATTGTTTTCTTAATTTATAGCTTAACAGAACCTTTCCCAAAAATAACTTTACACGCCGCTCCTAAAGTCCACGACTGCGATTAATTGAACTTACATTTCAAGGCTATTCACCTTCTTTAGAGGGCACACAATTGGACTTGAATAATTGAACCAAGGACGGACTTACGACAGTCATTTGCCTGGAACGCCAGGTAGCTTTAGCTTATTGTCCCCACGGAGCTGGTCACGTGACCTCAACATTCCTCTTGCGGCTATTTTAACCGCCGGGAGATATAGTCCTATTCACAATCGAACCGGATATGAAGGCTATGATATTGCCCTCTGGCCGTCTACGTATATTACTCAACTTTAGACTAATGCACCATTCACAACGACTAATATCCCCGCTTCCGACGATAAAGGGCGAATCACACACTTGCGTTGAGTCGGACCCAGTCCGAGGGTTTCTACGGCAACAGCAGCGTTGGCTCCAACAAAACCGGTTTTTACCCCGTTTTGTTGGAGCCGCCACCTCTGTTGCCATGGCAACCCTCGCACTCGGGCGGACTCATCGCGAGTGTGTCAATTATACAATCCAGCGTCAGATTACATCGCCTTGTCGAGCGAGGGAAGCACGCACAAAAGATTCCGTCATCGAAAATGGCATCTGATAGGATCCCTTTTGTAGAAGATAGCGTCGCCACAGATCACGGGCAGGGGTACTGCAAGCAGACGTACTGTTCTCTCGCTGCGTAAACATTCACAGTGTCGAATATATTTTACATACACGTATCAAAACCTTATCGTCATTCTGCCTCAAGCTGCAGTTCAAGGCTGCACGCGGAAGAACTATCATCAAAATCTTGAGAAATATTTATTAAACAGCGCGTTGCTTTCTGTTGAAGCCTTTCAAACATTTCTAAAACTAAATCGATTCAGAAAAGAAAAAAAAGATTCTGGGAGCAAACAGTTAGCCACGGAGGGCGTCAGGAATTAAAAATAAGAACTAATTAGCGAAGTAATTTGATTGAATTTACAATTTAACTTTTTGATAATTGAAAATAAACACGTGGCTCCAATGAATTTGCAGAAGACTTGCAGGTGGAAAGCGCGGGGGTGCGCCAGACATTCCGCCTGCGCAGCGAGCGGTGGCTTGTAATGCAAAAACACGGATGATTTTTTTTCTTTCTTTTTCATACTTATTTCGCGTTGCCAGCCTTCCGCCGCTGGCTGCACGGCTGAAAAGTTTATAAGACAAATGTTCTTTTTTCGCAGAGAGGGAACATAATACTGCAATAATCGTTTCAGTAGTTGTAGTGTTGAGAGGGAAAATGATAATCGTTTCAAAAACAACGCTCTATGTTGTTGTGTTTTTTTTTCGTCTTTTGCGGGAATGTTGTGTTTGGTCGCATGTTGGTTTGCTCTCGAGCGCGGGCTCGCCGAGCTGAATCATCGGCGTCAGGTTAGCGAGAGCCATGGCGCGATAAAGCGATGTCGGCGATGGTACACGATGACTTTGTCTTCTAAAACAGTACGACTGACAAAAATAAAAATAACTCGCTAAAGTTTGGGTGTTTGGGCGACGAGCATCGCGCATTCGAAATATCACTCCGCGGGTCGACGGGTTGGAGACGGGAGGATCCTTCGCTTGCTATTGGCTGACAGTGATCCAGGTTTTGGAACATGCTTCTCCCATTGCCTAAAATGACCTCGGTGTGTTGCGAGCTTCGATAGCTTTTTTGAATAGGGAAATCGGCCGCGTATCGTCATGATAAGGGGATTTCTAGGATGCCTAGAGCCAGCAGAGTGAGTTATCGCCATATTTAGGCGATCTCAGAAACCTCCTCAGGGCCCCCTTTAATTTTTTTTAAATGACGCTTAGCAAGTTTTTAATTGGAACTATATGTATAATTTCACTAATCAAAAAGTTAATTTGCATATTTAAGGTAATTACTTTGCTAATTAGTTTTTTGTGTTCTTTTTTTTTTAATTCCTGACTCCCGCTGTGAGTGGCAGTTTGTTCCCGAAATTATAGTAGGTTACAAGTCAAGAAGGTAGCGGCAAATGCCCCTCAAAGGGAATCATATATCCCTCCGCCACCTCCCCATCCAATAGCGTCCCATCGTTTCCGTGACGTCGTGGCCAACGCGGGAGAGGGTTTTGCCTTGCTTTGAATATTTGCTTTATCTTTCGACCTTGACTTAGCGTTGTGGAAGCCACGAGAGGGAGATTAGAAGTCGTTTTTGTTTCCGATGGAAACAAAAACGACTTTGAGGGATTAGCTTCCCCTCCGATTGATACAAAGGCCACTTTCAGGGGCTCGGTTTCCTCTCGGATGAATACAAAGGTGGCTTTATTAAAAAAAAAAAAGGGGGGGGGGGGGTTCGGAGACAACTTGGCATCACTCTGTAGCCATTATCTATTCATTGAAGCGGAACAAGGGGTGTTTCCAGGTAACAGGGAACTATTCTTTCGACTGCGGATGGATTTCAAACAGTCGCATCACGATTATGGGAGGAGCTTCTCCTCCCATAATAAGTTCTACCACACGGCTATCAAGTCCCTCGTAAAATTTCGGGCCGTCTGTTCGACTGTAGGGCACTGTACGTCGAATCGAAGTTTTGGGGTGTATTATATGGGACAGAAGGTGTAACGATACACCCTTTTTCGCCCTTTTTTCTCGAGAGTGTACAATGTTTGTTTTAGTTTATTCCCCCTTGATCAACCTTGCTGGCCTTCCCAGGTTGACCCGATTAGAACAAATCCTATTTTGGGGGGACGAAGCATCGTGCAACGGGCTGCCCCCGGTGACAAATCATCCTATGGCCAATGTTCCGCCGTGACGAACGGGCCTCTTACAGGTCGGCCCGTGACAAACTGCCGTGTGACGAATGGACAGTTTACACCTTAATTTTGTTGCATCGTTAACGATTCGTTCTTTTCACTTTCTGTGTCATCATGCGTCGTCGTGATTTTGGGTCGTTTCGATGCACGCGTCACCACGTGCATCGAGAACTTCACCCTTGAAACCTCACGAAAAGAAGTAACGTACATTTATTTTCATTCTTCGTCGTGCGTGCCGGCAGTTGTTGCGCGATGTTGTCTCATGAGGAAAAAAATGGAAAGGGGGCACCGTCGAAGCTTTTTAGCCTGTTGCCAAGGTCCAGCGTGGCCTTAAGATCCGGTTCCTCCATCAACAAGTTTTTGTTTTTTATTCCTTGCAAGCGGCAGGCGGAAAAACGTACCGAAATTGCCTGTTTAATATTAGAACTTCCTCCCTCCATATCCTCGTAATGTCCTTGTGTACGGATACAAAGTTTAAGGGACAAAATTAGACCAGCTTCGTCAGATCGCTTAAACCCCGCAACCAGCTACAGAAGTCCCAGTCACCCTGCTGATACATTATACAAAAGACAGTCCGCAGACATGTTGTAATCATACATATGTATGAAGAAAACATGCGTCGAAGATGCTTGAGGCATGTGCGTAGATAAATATTTCATCATCTCTGCAGCGACCTCCGTGTTTTTTGTGATGTTTTTTGTACGATCTGTGAGCAGTGTGAACGCGGCTCAAGGTCACTTGTACGCACTCATCTAACTTCAGAACGGCATTTTAGTAGTTATTTCTCTTGCCTTTAATTTTTCGCTTACGAAGGATAAGAGCAATGAGAATAGTAAGCAATAAAGGTGCCTACTTGTTTACTTATCAAAATATCAACGTAGACCCGTTATGGGTATTCTCCACACGGTAACCGGACAAAAGCTCACCGGACAGAAGCTCACCCATTTTTTTACAGACCCGGACAAAAAGCTTACCAGGAGAAAATTTCATGTTGGTCTTAACACAAAAATGCAACGATAACTCAAATCTGACAGGCGCATGGTTTGTTGATTAGAATAGAAACAAGTTTATTTATCGATTGGTTAGAAACTAATGCAGTACTCTACTAGATTCAGCAGTCTTAGTAGATCCCGGTGTACCTGGAACCCCTCGCAAATATTTTTCTGACGATTCTGTCGGTGCAGAGTGGGTTTTCGCATCCCGCTTCACTGGGGGCTCACCTCTCCGGGCTTGTGTCAATGCCGCGGCAACGAGCGCCTGATTTTGCTGTAGGCATTCAATCAGCCTCCAGACGCTTGGATGGGCGTAGCCGACAAGCTTCTGGAACTCTGTATTCCATCCTTCGTAGGTGTTGTTCGTCCGGTGTTTATCTTGAAGAATGGCGTCGTACACATTCCACCGTTCCGGGGGAAACTCCGGTCGTCGCCGGCGCACAGTCAGGCAAAGAGAAGAATTCGCTCTGGGCGCCACCGCAGAAGGAGCAAAAGCATAACGGAAGTTGACATACGTGCAATCAAAGTAGTCCAGCAGGTCGCCGATGTCACCGGTGCTTTTCCCTGATGTAGGTTAGTCCTTCGGGCACAAGTTGTGGTGGAGGGAACGCCAGCCTATCCAAATCTCACACAGCTTTCTAAATTGGTAATCTGTCTTGTACTTGTCCATAAAGCCCAACTCCTGTTCTTTCAAAATATTTTTAAAAATTCGCAACTCAATGGGGTGTATATTGCGGTTTTGTTTCAGTTTCCCTTTCATATCACCGTAAGATAATCATTGATTTCAAATACACTTACGACACACAATGACGGAAATAACTTAATTTTTGTAGCCATTTACTTCAACTATTACCTTGAACTCTAAGAAAATCCATGCATTAGTAATGAAGAGATATTGTGACTAAGCTTCATGTGCGCGTTTAGCGTGTCATAAGCACAATAAAAAAGCGAGGTCACTGAAAGGTGACTTCGCTTCTTCGAGTTCAAAAACTTCGGTTCACGAAGTTTCTTGCGCGTGGCACAAGGGTGCTCCGTCATACCCTGAGTCAAGCAAGCTTGATCTTATCAGCTCCACTCAGTTTCGGTGACCTAAATTTTGGTCCCAAATCAGTGTTTCTCCACCTGTTATGGCTTATCTGTCGGCACCTTTGCATGGAATGGGGTACCAGTTCCAAAAATGGAGCAATGTCCATCGCGTCCCCACTTTACACCAGCCCGTGTCTCGCCCAAGTAGCAAAAAAAAATGAGGTGAGTTTATGTCTGGGTTTGTGGGGAAACGGGTGAGTTTTTGTCCGGTGAGCTTTTGTCCGGTTACTCCTATGCACAAGTTACACATTGATATCTGCAAATAAAATAGTAACTCTAATACGATTGGTACACTCTAATGAGATGATGCACTGCACTCGCAATTCCTCTTTTAGTTTTGGCCAGCAGCCACTTGAAATCGAAAACGTCAATGGTTGCAACAAAAAAAAACATGAAACAGCGGATTTTCGTTTGAGGAACGCACCGGTTCTACTCAACCTTTAATTCTATTTTAATAAAAAATAAACATTGGCATACATGTTTGCCACGTCCTGGGGCCCTAGTCTGGACACTTGGCGAAAAAGTCGGCGAAAAATCTGGCGGCCGTGATTGGCTAACTCCGCACTTGACCTTGGCGTCAGCCAATCAAAACCGCCAATTTTCTCGCCACCATTTTCGCCAAGTTTCCAGATCAGGGCCCCTGGACTATATAGACCTTTCCAGCGGCATTCTCGAACGAAGCGAACGGGCAAAAAATGCTGAGTCACTGAGCTGTGGACGCATGCGCAGCTTCAGATATGCCGCACAACAGAGAAACGGCGCATTCTCAGAAGGCGCTCCACAGCCCAGCAGACAAAGATGGAAACGCGCAGAAGGCGATTTTTGGAAAAGTCGATATATGGCAAGTTGGTCGGCTCCTTGCGCGCCCCGTGCATTTGTTTTCCCACCTGACGTCCCCTTGTGCTTTTATCCCCCCTCCCCCCCCCCGCCTTAACCAATGACAGCGCTTGCTTGCCTGCTTCGTCATCGCTCGTTTCCTACGAGTTCTCTATGTGGAAAGACTGTAAGTTCCCAGGCGAGCTGGTGGTAGCTAATAATGTCGTTTAACACCTGAGACATGTAGTGCAGAAAAGAAGAAAAAATCTTTTCATCGAAGGAACAGACGCACAAGGGAACGTCTCAAACTCAGCTATAAATAACTGGTTTATTTCTCTGTTTCCAAACAAACTGGAGCGCCCCTAGCGGACGCCATCCGCGCCGCGCATATGCATTGGAGTGTGGGCAAGAAGCTCGCTGTCTCCCAGAAACAAACCATTGAAATGCGACGTTGTCGGCGTCGGTGTGAGTCCCCGTGCTTTTTTTTCACGTTGGAATTGTTAATTCTACGTCTTCCTGGAAATATCTGACTGCTTAAGCGGCCTCAGTGAAATTAACGAGGTTCGTTACACCGGGAAACTTCGCGTGAATAATGAGTCATGCGGCGATTCATTGCGCGTGGACGCCGCAGAATGGACGCTAAAGTCTGATTCGCGTGATGATATTCCGCTCGAAATTTTCAGTCGCGAAGTCTCGCGGGCTGCACAAGCATGAACCGTAGCTAAGATGGAGGACGTCGATATTGAAAATCGCAAGAAGAATCGGACCAAGTGAATCAGGCATAACAAGTCGGTGAGGGCCAGTGGTAACTGATCGACATCTCCTTGTATGTACTGTTTACACCGAGCCTGCTTGCCCCAACCATACTCAAACTTGAAAGTGTTTTGAGGCCTGCACTTACTACTTATCGCAACTACCGGGCCAACGTTTGGTCTACGGGCCGGTGTCGTCTGAAAGAGCGGACGACAAGCAGAAACGTTTGAAAGAGCAAACGACAGTTCGAACGATCAGGCGGCCGCTTAAACTTGAAGATGCAGTGCACGTAGTCCGCAGGTGGTCCGTACAACTTGACGGTTTTGCCACTTTCATGTTGGAACAAAACAATTAAACCTGATGACCACAAGTAACCGTGAATTCAACCCAAAGTGCTTCCCGCCTAAGCAATCGTGGTCCGACGATGTCTAGTTTTCCCTTTTCACGGCAGATATCTAAGTTCTCGGATGAACCGAGCACATGAAAACTGACCTTCAAACCTTTCTTGACCCTTTTGGTACAGCCCTAATCGCGGCGTTTTGACGAGAAGGCAGGTTTTATCTGGTTTCTTTCAAAACAACGCAGGAATGCACGTCCCGCGTGGTGACTTCCGCCCACAGCCCCAGACAGGAAGTGCGCTCGACGCGCCACCACCGCGCCGTTACGTAACACAGCCTCTCTCAACCACCTTCTACGCAGATATCTTTTTTGTTCAAAGCACTTTCAAATAAAAAGACCATACACATTCGCAAGAGAACAAACGATCCAACCCACAATACCATTAACCACCTTCTACGCAAATATCTTCTTTGTTTAAAGTATTTTCCAAAACATATGACATACGATATACATAACAGATAACTTGCAAGAAACCACGCGGTCAAACCCACAATACAATGACCTTATCATCAAGGACCACGGGAGAGGCTTCCGGGACCTACATCTGGGTGACCCTAGGAACACGGCGACTGGTGCGCTTTGCACCGCGACCCGGGCAAAGCTCCCCAAATATGAACTTAATTCAAACAACTATCCCTCCTTAAAAAAAAAAAAGAAAAAGAAAAAAAAACTTTAAATATGTTGACATGGTAACCCTGGAGCCGGGGAATGAAGGGACGTAGGAGAGACACAAAACTCCAAACACAGCTAATACTATGTTGTTTACAATCTGAGGAACTTTCTGCCGTGGCTTCCAAGTTCCATCGAGGCTTCGCTTATGCGGTTTCCCATAGACTTTATCGTTATTGCGTCTTTGACGACTCCCTTTATTTATATACTTCCGCTTTTTATGTCGAATGTGCTTTGCGATTTCTGAGTTGGACACATTTGTGCTTACATTTCTGTGATGTTCTAATAACCGGTCGTAAACGCATCTCGAAAAGTGTCCCACGTACTTGAATCCGCATGCTAACAGTATCTCACACAACACACTCCCTACACAAGACACTGGATGTTCCCGATGAGCCTTAATTCTGGCAGCCTCTTTGGTTTGACTGAAATGGCGTCAACCTGCTCATTTCGAAATATGAGGGCAATACTACGTCTACACCAAACTTTTTTGCGCAAGCCTTTAGGTTATGGGAAAACCCGTGGAAATGCGGTTATCACTGCTATCTTCTTCCTTGTTTGTTCTTTTGGCTGATAGCCATCTTTAAGCTTCGATTCCGATTGCCTTTTTTATCCTGCAGCTTCTAGCCTCATCCATTGTCCCTTCACCGCATTGCCCATAAAATGAGTGCACGATTTGGGCAACGCGTTTGTTATTAAGGATTTGATCAACATCTGCTTGTACCGATTTAGCGTGACAACTATTTCTACTTAACACCGTTTTGCTGCATTTTCCCTCACTCCCAGCAAAGACCCTGTTCTGCATGCATGCGTAAATCAAGAAATTGCCGGATCCTATCTTCAGAAGGATGTGCGTTTAGGCTAGTTGGTGATTCATAGTTCAGAAGGAAAACGCGCTAAAAAAACAGCGGCTGCTTTTCGTATGATCGATTCCAAACCCCAGCCATCATTCTCTTTTTCCTTTCCTGCACCAAGGTCTCAGGTGTTCGACGATAGGATTCTCTATGCTTCCCTTCGATTGTTGTGCCCCTCCTTCCGTTTCGATGCTTCAAAGACGGACTTTGGAACAGTTGCTCCCCGTACAGCCGGTGACAACTCAAGAAACGTAGGGTGTGGTTTATTATTTTATTATCCCATTGGCTGCGGGCCTTTTATGAGATGTTCGAGGTTCGCCACGCACTATAGGCTGTGAGTGACAACAGGATCTATGGGATTTAAGTTACGATTGATAGGACGAGGCCTCTTGTTCTCGTAGGACAATTGAGCATGCAATTAATTTTCCTGTAATTAATTTGTAATTACAGGAAATTGTAATTAATTACCATTTCCCTGTAGTTAATTTCATCATAAGTCAGAGCTTAATCAAATTCCAGGAACATACAAACCAGGATGAAGAATAAAAATCAAGATGATTTAAATGAATATTGTAATCGCGATTTAAATTATTTATATCAAGCCAGTTTTACTATGATAATTTAAATGGAATTTTTCCCACAAAAGGAGTTAAAAAAAAGATTTTGTGCACCGCATGTCCATCATTTGATGCTTGCTATGTGCATTTGTTTTGCACTGAAATAATAACAAAAAAAATAATCAAGCAAGAAACATTCGTATTATGCTGAACGCGAGCAAAAAAAGATCATTCTTCTCGAGGGATCATTGAGCTTCCATTCTATCTCCCACATCGTTTGTCAGTTACGCAACGTCATATTGCAAGCAAATCAGAACTTGGAAAAAAAAAAGTAATGTCATATTGCGAGCAAATCAGAGTGCTAAAAAATAAAAAAAAATATCAAGCTGCTTTGGTTCAAGTATAAAAAAGGGGTTACCTCAATTAAAATTTGTTAATTTTGATTGAGGTAACCCCTTTCTTTAACTTTAAATTTACACTAATTATTTCGTCCACATCAATATGAGTGTTCCTGTAGACTGATCAATCGATCTGCCTCGTTTAAAAACCCATGTAGTAATAGAGAGTCACTATTTTCTAACTACGGGTATTTAAATCAAATTAATCTGATTTAAACCAAATAATTCCGATTTTAATCAAGTAATTCAAATTTTAATCGAAAACGCCCGATTTAAATCAAATAATTCAAATTAAAAAAATCCGAATCATTTAATCTTTTTTAAAAATAAAAGTTATGATTTTTTTTCTTCTGATACAGACTCATACGAACGCATCAACAGCGTTTGATCGGTTCAGCGGAAGATTGAACACAATCAAAAATATGACGAATGCCTCGATGGAGCGTTTTCGGCGCTGCCTAACTGAAACTAAGATATATACTTCGATCCAAATGCGTGAATCTAGCAGCGCTGAAAGCGCAACGTCGTCACCTTTCTTTGCGTGTCGCATTCCCGGCTAATCCCATCAAGCAGGGCGAATGCGCCGTGAAAGGGTTACCTTAGTCTGCATGCGCGCGCTTGTGTATATCTTCCAGCCTTTGACTGCGCTCCGAATGAGAATAAAACGGAGTATGAACGATTTAAAACAGAGCCGCCATTGCTGACCTTCTCTTGTCTAACCGAGATGCGGAGCCATGGAAACGGGCGTTGACGAGCCTCTACACCCTTACAAAAAAAATGAACTGAGTTTCAATTGAAAGTGTAAAGGGCTCACTCAATAGACCGCATTCAGTCTCAATTGAAATTCAATTGAATTTTTCTAATGAGTCTCTATTGAACCGTCCCAGGATATTGGCCACTGAGGCGAAATTGAATTTTAGCAATTGCATTTCAATTGAATTTTGGCAATAGAGTTTTAATCGAACTTTTGCTATTGAGTTTCAATAAAAATATTGATATTGAGTTTCAATTGAATTTTTGCAACGTGTTTCAATAGAATTTATTGCAACTGCGTTTAAAAAAAATTGCGAACTGGTTAAGAATTTTTTTGTATACTTCCTTAAAGCATGCAACATGAAGGAAACAAAGCACATGGAGGAAACGAGCACAAACATCATAACTAAGCACTCACAACCCACTAATCGTACTCCCCTTGACTGCCCCCCCGGCCTTATATACCCTACATAAGAAAGGTATTCATTTGGCCGGTGACCACCTCAGCATTTATTAAGGTTCCCAGTTTGCTATTTCCTCCTTGGAAGTCTCATAAATGATAAACAATGTTTTGAAGTCATCGGACTCTATCCCTTAATAGAAAAACATTGGTACAAGCAATAATCGTTCGGTGCAGTAATCCACAAACGACCAAAAAACAACAAACTCAATTGCATTCCTAATGAGTAAATTCAATACAATTGCTATTGACTTTCTTATGACCAAGCTAATTGCATTCGTAATGAGTAAATTCAATAGGATCGATATTGAGTTTCTTATGACCAAACTCAATTGCATTCCTAGTGAGTAACTTCTATAGAAACGGTATTGAGTATCTTATGACCAAACTCAATTGCCTTCCTAATGAGTAAATTCAATTGAATCGATGTTGAGTTCTTATGACCAAACTCAATTGCATTCCTAATGAGTAACTTCAATAGAATCGATATTGACTTTCTTATGATAAAACTCTATTGCATCCCTAATGAGTAAATTCATTAGAATTAATATTGAGTTTCTAATGATCCAACTCAATTGCATTCCTAGTGAGTAAAGTCAATAGAATCGATATTGAGTTTCTTATGATCAGCCTCAATTGCATTCCTAATGAGTAAGTTCAATAGAATCAAAATTGAGTTTCTAATGATCAAACTCATTAGACATTGAGTTTATATTGAGTTTCAATTGACTCTATAGGAACACAATAGAAAGTCAATTGAAACTCATTGATCATTTTTGTAAGGGCAAAGGCCATTGCTGGGGAGAAGGACACGGTAGAATCTAATATGGCAATGAACTGTCCTGCTGTGGTAGTAATGAAGTAAACTGTATAAAAAGAAGAAAAACAACAACAACACCTAAAGATCGGTTATGGCGGCACCCATGCACAGCTGCTTAAAAGCGTCTACTATACTGTAGCAATCCTTTTCGAAACCCCATCGAGCGAAGTCGGCCCGGTCACCATTTCCTGGGCCCGAACACTGAAGCGGCCCTCGTGTCCCATATGTCATAGCCTCCTCTCTACTAACAAAGCCTGGCAGATCGCCACGAGACGCGGCCGCCAAAATTAAAAAGTTAGAGCGGCAGACTACGGATGAGAGGAGAGTCAGGTGACAGGCGCCCCGATGCGGCGAGACGCCGAAACACACTTCTTCCGAGCGATGGAATGACCGCTCGTGCTCCTCGCGTTCATCGCACTACCGCTTCTTTTTCTCGTCAGGTTTGAAAACCATGTTTCGGGTCCTCGCCGCTTCACAAGCTGTGCGCTGAATACCAGGTTCCCCGAGAAATTCTCTGTGCTACCACATCCTCGCGCTCCAAATCTGCGACCGGGCGCTCTATGGCTCCGTCGTCGAACAGCCAGGCTTTGTGAGCATAGAGGAGGCTGTGCATATACATATACAGTGTGCGTGCCCAGACAATGGCGTTCTCGTGTAAATGAAGCAGCAGCTGCTAGATAGCGCCACTTTTAAAAGAGTCAGTTTATCCGGAAGAGAGTCGCGTACGCTCCCTTCGACTCTACCACACCCACTCGACGTCAGAACAGCAGCGTAGCAGCACAGTCGTCGACTATACGTCACCAACGACGAACGTAGTGACGCCGGAGGGTATTTTTATCGAGGCTCTAACGTTGTCGTTTTTATTTATTCATTCTCGGCAGTCGCGGCGGCATTTGCATGTCGACAGGCGCTTTGTTGCGAGGTCGTTGCACCGGGCGTCGAAGGACGGTTGCCGGAAATGCCGCAACGAAGCTCGCAGTCACGGAAAATCCAGTTTCCGTCGAAGATCGTTCGCCACGCGCACAGGCATAGGCGCGCACGCTAAGCGAATCCGCGGGAAGACGGGCGCCGTGGCCTTCGTGGGCCGTGACCGCCGACGTCGCATAGACAACTCGGCCGCCATTCGACCTTGCAGCGCGTCGACATCGTTGAGGGAAAGTGAAAGGAGCTTATCGAGAGACAAATAACGGCTTTCTTCGCTGTTTTGGGGCACGCGGAGCTTTACAGCGGTCGCTGACAAGGTAAGCGCGTCAACTAGGAGCCTAAGTTGTCCCACTTCCAGTGCGAGCTGCCTACCTTCGACAGTGCTTCGGCGTCTCGTGCACCTCGAGAGCGCCGCGCGCAGCGAGAGCACGACGGAAGGCGTGCTGGAGGCTGCGGGCGTTCGAAATACACGTCTTGCCGTTCTCATTCTGCCAGTAGTTTCAGTGGCCCTTTGCGGCTATGTCCGGTGGCGTTCGTACGCGAAAACCCACGTGATCGCAGCAGATGATAGCGCCGCCGCAGTTATCACTCTCTCTCCATCGCCGTCGCTTCTCGCACAACTGCATCATGGCAAGGGTGACCAAACTTCTTGGAGGTTCAACTGCGGATCACATGCGTATCCCTTGTAGGCATGGCCCCCTCCCCCTTTTCACCCCCTCCTTTCCGTAGATCGGAAGTAAAGATGTATAAGAAATAATAGCTCGCGTTTTGGCGACATCGTGACGCCATGCGCACATGGGACCAACTGGATGAATGACATTAAGCTGAGTGACATACTGAGCGACCGCTAGTGGGATCCACTGTCGACACCAAATTCAGGTAAATGAAATTGTAGAAAAATGCCACGTCCCCCTTTTTATTGCGGCTTTATTGCGGGGGTAAAAATGGGTATTTCCTATGGCTCTTCGCACATATACCCGTCTGGCCACCCCTGATATATATGTCTAGACGGGCTATCGGCTGCTGCTGCCTCTGTTTTCTCGCCTCCGTCGCTGCTGCTTCCGTCGTCGGGGTTCTGGAAAGTTCTCTTCTGCGAGGATTGATGGCGAGCGCGCCGCGCTGAGCAGGAGGGCCGCAGCGTCATGAGAACGGCAAAGAGCACAAGGCATCGAATATCACGCACGAGAAGCAGGCAGCGCGGTGCCCTTCACGTATCACCTAAAGCACGTCTGCAACTACCGCACATATAGCCACCGAAAGCTTAAGAAACTCAGCGGGTGGCCTATTATGTTCCCGATTCTTGCTTCGGCATTTTTAATGCGAAAGCATTAACTGTCTCATGGAGCGAGCTGACGTCACCAGTTTGAAGCGCGAAAACGGCTCCTAGTTTCCGCGATTTCGCCTTCGGTTCCATTGGCTGGCGCGCGTCGACGGGGCTCCCATTGGCCGCTGCGCCATGGCCTCCGAGATCCCGAAGCGCGCGCGCGCTAGTACGCAGCAGACGACAAAGGGAGCGGACGAGCGGCTTGCATGCTTTCGCATTCACAACTCATAAGAAATGCTTAGATGCACCTCGAGCTTTTCTTTTTTTGTTCGTCCATCTTGACGGCGATTTCCGCAGTCTCATTAGCTGCGGGGCGATAATGAGATGCTCGGGAGCCGCGGCTCTGACGCCACGCCGCTGCCGTGGCGCTGTTGTCGCCACGGCGCATGCGCAGAAGCTTCACCTCGCGCGAATCTGGTTGCTGCGCTCGCGCAGTGCCCACACCCTGGCGCCCTAATCTGGACACTTGACGGAAAGTCAGCGAGAACTTCGGCGGCTAGGATTGGCCGGCGCCAAGGTCACAGTGTGACGTTGGCCAATCGCGGCCGCCAGATTTTTCGTCGCCGTTTTCGCCAAGCGTCCAGCTTAGGGCCCCTGGTGTGGATGCTCGGGAGTAGCCGTGCCCCTGCGTCTTTTAAGCTGTCAGTGACTATACGAAGATCCAACAGAAAGCCAGAAAAATGACCGACGCTCGGTTCAGAGGCTGGGTTGCGCCCAGTCTTCCATCTCGCGTATTCACGCGTATTGTCACGCATATTTTTCTACGCTTATTTTTTCGGCGGTCATGCTGTACACCTCAAAAGCTGGCGGTCATGCTGTACAGTTGTAATCAGTACTTTAGGTACAAGACGTTTCGGTGTAGGAGTTTTCGGTGCACGGACATTTCGGTGCACGGACTTTTCGGTGCATGGTCGGTAAACACAGAGAGGACCCAAAGATTCGCTTTTGTTCCCATTGTACGATAAGTCTTCGACGACACAAAGCCGAAAGTTTTGTTCTGTCTTTTTTTTTTTGGTAACCCTAGCTGTTGCAGCAATATGCAGCCAAGAAAAGTAGAAACACAGGCTTGCGCTTCTTTTTATCTGTGGTCATCGGGTGCAGGTACGAGGTCACCGCTTTTCTTCGTTCATTGTTCGTATTCCACAGAACCCAGACTGAACGTGTCGGCTTCTCCATCTCTGTTCTTTGAAAGAATGCCATTATTTTAGACACTGGGTTAGCCCGTGTTTTATCAGGTTATGAACTCGCACCCCTCTGTAACGCCTTTTGTGAAGCCGAGATCGGGGGATGTCACAGGAAGAACGGTCAACAATGCCAGAAACCTTTTTTTTTTTTTTTACATAGATGTTTTATTTTAGACTAGCCCCCTCAGGTCGCGGGGTTTTATATATAAGCAAGTGATATTTGCTTGTCACCTTGTCATATACCTACCGATGTTGGTTGAGTATGGATCGTCGCTTTCCTGAGATGGCCGTATACTTGCAAAGCAACCGTGGTGGGCTAAAACTTCTGTACGAGGGATTTGAGTATGTCAAAGAGCGTTGCAATAAAGAAAAGGTGAGCGTTTTTGCGTCTATCTTGAAATATCCTACGGTTTCTACAGTTCATAATACAGACTGTCAAAAAACGTCTCATAAATATCTAGATAAAAATTTTGGTCTGTAGCACGAAATAAGAAACGTCTCATCTTTCTTTTTTAATTTTTGCATTGCGGCGATATTGTGCTAGCTTCAGTGGCATAAGCCTACGTGAGCTCTGGTCGACTCACATAAAAAAGCACAGTTAAACAACTCTCATCTGTCAGAGGCCGTGCCAAACAATAGTCACGCAAATCTTTGAGTTTGGGATAATCACAGATTCGGAAATTTTGTCATAAACCAAAACGTGAATAAATATTATTTGACCATAATCAGCTAGAAATATGCGCAGATCCTTTTTTAGCTTTTGTTCTCGTAAGTAACTTTTGTCAGGGGCAAAAGTTCTAGCCTATTAACTTGCGAATGGCCACTCTATGCACCCATCAGCTGCTACAGCTCATGCACGTGTTGACAATTGGAAATACGCAGTCGCCATTAGTAAATCGAGCTGTCCTCATTCAGTGTGTTTTCGATTCAAACGTAGTCTTTCTTATTAGTACTGAGATTATTGTGTAGGCTCTTCATAAATTTACTGAAGTTGCAATATACAAAATGTTTATTCCTCGCAGACATACTGGCAATGTAGCCGGAAGCTTGAGTGCAAAGCAAGGGCGCACACCATGGAAGGAGAAATCGTCAAGTTAATCGGGGAACACAGCCATGCTGCCTGCCGACTGGATCAGGAGGCCAAGTTGGCGTACTCCTCAATGAAGCAGCGAGCAAGGACGACAGAGGGACCTAACGAAGCTGTCGTCGGGCGCCTGGTGGCTGAGATGACCCCGGAAGCCTGCCGTTATTTACCGCCCCAGGATACCCTCAAAAAAACGCTGAGGTAAGTGTGTCTGTAACCTGATTGATTGATTGAAAACACGTTTATTGACCTTATACTGCGTGGAGCGCGCTGCGGAAGTCAGTTAGAAGGAAGATGAGGGATTAGGGAGCGAGGACCAAAGAAGAGGAGAGAAGGGGAGAGCAACACTTCATGGACACTTCATGGCTTCCAGGGCCTTCGTCTAGGAAGGAGGGGAGGCCGTATCCTCCCTGGCTGTAGCCGGAAGGAGCCGGTCCCCCACTGGAGGCGCAGTTGGGTCTCTTATGAAGGTGAGTAGTGCCTCCCAGAGCTCCAAAGCATGCTTGGGGATATGATGGTGTCTGGGCATGCCCAGGCGTTCAGGGATGCGGGTACTGGGGCGTTTGTGATGAGGTCCAAAGCCCGTTGTCGTGGAATGTTATACAAAGGGCAAGACCACGTGAGATGGACCAGGTCTGCCTTAGAGATGCAGTTCTTGCAGATGCCAGAAGCTGTGGAAGATCCCCCCCCCCCCCCGTCGTTCTCGCGAAACCGCTGTAAGAGATGCGGTGTCAGTAGGGTCCCTGTCTGAATTTGCCGAATCATGACGGCTTCCCTACGAGCCTGTATACCGGTTCCACAAAGTTTAACAGTTTAACAAATATACGCCAATTTAAATCCAACAAAGGTTGGAACTTTATCAAGAGGCAGGCCTAAAAGTTTTGAAAATTGCATACATAGTCACGAAATGACAGGTCACCGCCCAAGTTGAAAAGCGATGGTAATATTGGGGTGGCGCATGAAATAACCCAATCTCGAAACCCCCGCCCCTCCCCCGCCTTCAAAAGCCCCAACTTTCAGAATCCCCGCACCATCACCCCTTATCAATTCACCCAACTTTTACGACTCGTTATCTCTTGACCGCCCCGGAAGAAGCTCAGTTGGTGGGGTCATTCTGAAGCACTGTTTTCGGTATTGCGGTCATAGAGTTCAAGGCATGACCAACTTAAATGAAATTTTACAGGCGGTGCGGCACTGGCGTAACAGGAGAAATTGGCGACGGGGGTTTTGATACTCGGGGAAGCGGCGCGTGGTATTCGAGACGGGGGAAATGACACAGGGGGAAGCGTGCTACAACCGTCATATTGCAATTTCTTTGCGTGCAGGAGGGTTCGGGCACAGGAGAAACGGCAATTACCTCTGCCGTTATGCTTAGACGGCGTCCTGCAAAGTATGCATCGCAGAACGACGGGTCAAGGTTTCTGTTTTACGACTCGGGTGTGCAAGACCAGGACCGCTTCGTTATTTCCTGCAGCCCGCTGTTAAGAATGGAACCTTCGGCGACCTTCTTCCGAGTTTCAACGCTGCGGAAACGAGTCATGATCTGTCCGGGAACGTCGCCTGCTGGACGGGGCCTACGCGAAAACGAGTCCCGACGAGTACGGAACCGTCGCCTACGTGTCTGCGCCTGCGGAGACAGGTCTCAACGCGCCCGTGACGTCAACGGGACGTGTGTGCGTGCGTGCGGCTTGGTGCGCTCCGGAAGAGGGAGAGAGGCCTCGCCTAACTGCGGAGAACTTTGGCTACGACGCACTGCTGGCTACGACGCGGCGGACCTTGCTACGACGCACTTGACGGCGGGTTGCTGCTGCGCACTTGCTGCCCTGGCGGGGAGTGAGGGAGAAAAACGGACCCCTATATAAGGCGGAGCGCGAGGCTGCTCAGGAGTTCTCTCGGATTTGACGACTGTATCGCAACCATGTAATTAAACCGTTCGTTACGTTACCAATTCTCCCACCTCCACTGGACCCCTGGGTTCTTCACTTCGGGGAATGGTCGTCGTCACGAGCCAGGAAGCTCCCGGAACGTGTGCGGCTCAAAACCCCGCCTCTAACAACTGGTTGGCAGCGGTTGGGACTCGGACCATGCGACATCGTGCTACATCTGCGTGGTGGGGCATGTTTGGACTTCCCGGCTTTGAGATTCGCCAGGCTTCAGATTATGGGTGATTAATTTTGAACTGCTGGGAATCCTTAGTTTTTGACTCCGTGCGCTGTGGCTCTGTGTACAACCTCGCGACAGGGTTTTAGAACGAAGCCAAAGCTTAAAAGCATCGATCATGGATCTAATGAGGTTACTGAGAACAGATTTATTCTGTTTATGTGAAGAATTGGGTGTGGAGAGTGTGGAGCAAAGAGGAAGAAATCCTTGAGACCAGCAAAGCAACCCCAGAGAGCGCGGAAGCAGGGGAAATGCAAATTGCGTGGGAACTTCTTCAGAATCGCTGGCAAAGGAGGCCGCTGCAGCGAGAGAGGAATGGGAGCAGGCCAGCAGCGAGAGAGGAACCGGGAGCGAGAGCGAGAGCAGGCCGCAGCGAGACAGGAATCGGGAGCAGGCGGCAGCAACACCGCCTCCCCTAGAAGACAAGGCCGCAGCGCTCTCCTCGTGACGTCGCGAAGGAAGGCCATCGGGGGCGCGCGGCGGAAGCGAAGGCCAACGCGCGTGGATCGACCGTCGTAAGGTCAGCTTTTCAGTCACATCCGCGTGTCCCATTAGCTAGAATTAAAGCTGCACATAGCAACGGGTCTCGAAAACATTGGATTGCACGGGCAAAATATTACACCGCTAAATAATCGGGACGAAATGGTACGGGGTAGACGTGGTATAAGAGAAAACATTGAGCCACGCAACAATTGCTGTAGCGAATGCATATTTTACACAGAAATACTTCGACAAAATGGCGAGACACGCAGTGATTGGACGAGCAGCAAAATAAATCAAAGAGTTAAAGATCAGGTAGACGTAGTCAACGCGGACACGGCTAGACAGGTGTCACTTACGATCGCTGTAAGCGATGTTATCGCGTACAGTCACTCAATTCTTAGCATCATACCCCGGCCACACGGCAAAAGTAATGTAATTTCGATCGAATGACAATATGCGGTCGACAAATCAGCTTGCGACGCTCATATAATCACTCAAGACCTCTATCTGGATTAAGTCCCATATCATTTAATGAAAATATATTAACTTGTCCGTGTAGCGGGGTACTCAACTTATTATTTACAGGTCAACTAATTTACTTCTCCTTATGGGCTCGAGCTGCCATAGAACAAAATATCTGATTTTGTATACAATAATACTATTACCCTAAATACAGTTAAGATTCTAGTATAAAAGCATGTAAAGGCAATAAAATAACATTAGTGGTGAAATAAACACATAAGCACAAACACTCTGCACTCTTGTATAATCACACAAACTTGTTATTCACCTACCAGCAGAGCACCAGAATATTAGCACGCATATTTACAAATGTCGACGCAACCGCACACGGATAACGACGAACAAGATGCCATTCTGTCACGAAAAACAAAAACAGAAAAACAACCCGACTGCAGCATCTCGTTACTACCGACACACCAAGAAGCCCGTGAATGAGTTGTTACTCACCTGTCGATCGTATCCATACGTCCCATATACCTGGCAAGGCGTTGTCGAACACAAACTTTAGGTCTCTCTCTATCGAAAGAGAGGTCTATCGACATCGACCAGTGTCGTCGTGGCTGGGCCACATATGCCACTC
This sequence comes from Ixodes ricinus, assembly GCA_037355805.1. Lineage (NCBI taxonomy): Eukaryota > Metazoa > Arthropoda > Arachnida > Ixodida > Ixodidae > Ixodes > Ixodes ricinus. The sequence goes on along the minus strand of JAZHYW010020996.1, from coordinate 233,936 downwards.
AAACCGTAGCAGGACTCTGTTCCGCAAATCCACGTAAATGCCGTAGTATCGCAGCCGAACACAAAAAAACTACCCGAGACTGCGGTGACGATCAAAAAACCACAGGAAGGATCAAAAGAACCACACACACACACACACGAGCAGCGTGAACGGCAGCGGTGTGGGAGGCTTAACCAGCTTCAACGTCGTCGACGTCGTCGACCCATCTCTTGCTCGCGTGCGCTCCCCTGCAGCGATGACTGGATTTTGGTGTTCCCTCTCCTTCTCAGTCCTCAGGGCTCCTTTATAGACAGTCAGCAGCTCACACACAACGTAAATTTACCAGAATCGGAGCCCGTACGAGGGAAGAAAACGTCGCCCAGCGGACCGGTTCATTTCGAAAAGTGTTGGGATCTGCGCGGGATTGCGATCTGATTGCATGTAGTCCCGCGGTTACGGGGGATAATCATAAATTAAAAAAAATTCGTACTTTCAACCTTGATAGCGCGTTGTATATTATTTTTATATTATATATATAATAAATTGTACAATACTGCGCTTTCTAAAAACATATATTAATGCCAGATAAACGCTCCCGAACACCCGGCGCCGCTCTGCGTTTTGTTTTCACGTCGATGCGGTCGCTGCTACAAAATTTTCTCACGAGGGTCGCACTATGAACTCCTTCCTCCGCCATCGGGACGTAAACCACTCGGAGCGCTCTGGCCATCTCTTCTAGGAGAGTGTTGGCTGCAGCGAGGGGAACGAGAACAGACTGCCCAGCGCGAGAGAGGAAACGAGCGCAGACTGCAGCGGCGAGGAGGAACGAGAACGAGGAACGAGAGCTAGAGCTGCGTAAGCGAGAGAGGAACGAGAACGCAGCGCAGCACTGCAGCGAGAGAGGAACGAGAACGAGAACGAGAGCAGGCTGCAGCGAGAGAGGAACGAGAGCGGGAGCAGGCTGCAGCGAGAGAGGAACGAGCGGCAGACTGCAGCGAGAGAGGAACGAGAGCGGGAGCAGGCTGCAGCGAGAGAGGAACGAGAGCGGGAGCAGGCTGCGGCGAGAGAGGAACGACGGGAGCAGGCTGCAGCGAGAGAGGAACGAGCGCAGGCTGCAACAGAGGGAGCGAGCGCTGAAAAGGTTAGAGCTAGAGATGGAACAACAGCGATTAAACTCGCAGAACAGTAGAGTTGGGACTCCGGTACGAGCAAGTGAGACCGAGTCGTATCAAATGAAGAAGCTCATGCAGCCGTTTGAAGTTGGGGAAGACGTGGGCCTGTTCTTAGTGAACTTTGAGAGGACATGTGAGAAGTTGAGCTTCGCCCCAGAAACGTGGCCGCAACGGCTTTTGACTTTGTTGCCCTGTGAGGCTGCAGAGGTTGTCGCGCGCCTTAGTGCTGGAGACGCGGACGACTACGACAAGGTGAAGTCCAGCCTTTTGAAACGGTACCGCCTTTCTGCCGAGGCGTTCCGTCAAAGGTTTAGAAACGCATCCAAAAAGAGCAGCGAGGGCTACTCGGAATTCGCTTACGGGCTTAAAACCAATTTGATAGAATGGTTGAAGAGCGAGGAAGTGTACGAAAGCCGAGACAAGGTAGTCGAGTGTGTGTGCCTCGAACAGTTCTTTCGTAGCATTCCGCAGTCAGTCAAGCTCTGGGTGCAGGACAGGGTAGGAGTCGACACTGTCGAAAGGGCCGCTGAGCTAGCCGAAGAGTACGCAACGCGTAGAAAGCTGAGCGGAGAGGAAAGCGAACCCGGCCGGAGCGATCAGCGCAAGACCTTCCGACAGGGAAACGGCTCGCGAGAAAACGGGCCCGAGAAGCCCGAAGCAGGACAAAAGGTCCCAGAAAAGAGCGCAGAACACTCGAACGGAGACGAGGCGCGGAAAAGCCAAACAGGGCAGTTCGAGGCAAGGAAGCCGTTCCTGTGCTACAACTGTCAGGAGCCGGGACACACAGCGGCCAGATGTAAGAAACCGCGGGTTGTGTTCTCGACCGTGACCGGTAGTGACGAGGACCTGGAGCTCCTTCGTCCCTATCTTCACGAGCTCCAGGTAAACGGAAAGCCGTGCAGGGTGCTTCGGGACAGTGCAGCGACGATGGACGTTGTTCATCCGTCGTATGTAACGACATCCGATTTTACTGGAAAGGTAGTTTGGATCAAGCAGCTGCTCGAAAAGCACAGTGTCTGTCTGCCTATGGCGACGGTAGGGATAACTGGCCCGTTCGGAGAGCTAGTGACAGAGGCGGCTGTCTCGCAAACAGTCCCGTTGGAGTATCCTTATTTGTTTTCTAACCGGTCAGAATTCCTGCTGCGCGAGAGGGGTCAACAACTGGGAGAGGGACTAGTTCAGTCAGGTACGAGGTCCAAATCGCGTCAGCTCGCCCCTTTGTTGACGAGTGATCCAGAGCCAGAGGCAGCTGTCGGGGAGCAGGCACTACCAGAGTTCGAGGCAGAGAAACGGGATGAGAGGGACCAGATTGTAGAACAGCCTGACCTCGTAGCACTAGAAAGTGTACGCCGTCCCAACGAGCCGGCGAAAAAGGCGGAGGAAGACGGGATCAGTGAAAGATCTCTCGTAGCTCCGGCGTCACGTAACTTTGGTCCTCTGCTACGAGCAGACGGAGTGTCTTTGACAGTCGAGCAGAAGAGCGACCCTAGTGTGTCAGGGTTTCGCGGTACAGCTCAGGAGATTGCTAGGACCAATGTGACGGGGCATGAAAAAGGCGGATTGTTTTATCGGCGCTATAAGGACCGCATTTTCACGTCTAGAAATCACGTGAAAATCGATCACTACGACTTCAGGGCAAGAAAAAGGAAAGGCAAATTTAACGGCAATGCCGATGGGTTGAGCAGATTTTTCTGGCATCACGAAAACAGTAGGGATGATCTCAGAGGTCTTCGTCATCCACGGGAATGAGGATCCAAGTGGGGGCACTTCGTTAAAACCCCAAAAGGACCTCACAAATTGCAAAGAGTTTTTGTCTTTTGTATTTTGTTCATTGTGACCTCGTTGGAAAAATGAGTTTTGTTTTGGCGACAGCGGGTCAATTCGCATTGTTTTGGCAAATTATGGTAATCCGTAATCCAGTCTGGCGGGTCTCTGGCGAATTCCGAGCGTTTGACTGCGGTGTGGCGTGGTGTTGTGTGGGACGTTTCCGCTAATGCCTCCGTTGTAAGAGGTTTGGGAGTTTGTTGGGTGCTTGCAGCGTCTTCTCAAGGCCTACCTACGCCCACCTCTTCAGGCCAGCGATTGTACCACCGGCCTTTCGAGGTTTCCCTGGCCCCGGAGGGGCTGTTAAGAATGGAACCTTCGGCGACCTTCTTCCGAGTTTCAACGCTGCGGAAACGAGTCATGATCTGTCCGGGAACGTCGCCTGCTGGACGGGGCCTACGCGAAACGAGTCCCGACGAGTACGGAACCGGCGCCTACGTGTCTGCGCCTGCGGAGACAGGTCTCAACGCGCCCGTGACGTCAACGGGACGTGTGTGCGTGCGTGCGGCTTGGTGCGCTCCGAAGGGGAGAGAGGCCGGGCCTAACTGCGGAGACAGGTCTCGACGAGTCCGTGACGTCAACGGGACGTGTGTGCGTGCGTGGGGCTTGGCGCGCTCAGGAAAGGGAGAGAGGCATGACCTAATTGCGGAGGACCATGGCTACGACGCACTTCTGGCTACGACGCGGCGGACTTTGCTACGACGCACTTGACGGCGGGTTGCTGCTGCGCACTTGCTGCCCTGGCGGGGAGTGAGGGAGAAAACGGACCCCTATATAAGGCGGAGCGCGAGTCTGCTCAGGAGTTCTCTCGGATTTGACGACTGTATCGCAACCATGTAATTAAACCGTTCGTTACGTTACCAATTCTCCCACCTCCACTGACCCCTGGGTTCTTCACTTCGGGGAATGGTCGTCGTCACGAGCCAGGAGTGACTCCCGGACGCGGCTGCAAACCAGGCCGCCCTCTAACGCCGCAGATGGTGGAGGTTCTTCGAACGACTAAGAAGTGGTTCGCAGACGGCACGTTCAAGGTGGCTCCGGAGTTGTTTTTCCAGCTCTACAGTATGCACTGCGAGGTGGCCGGGTCCATCCTGCCTGCGGCATACATGCTGCTAACGCGGAAAGACTGTAGGACGTATACGCGAGCTCTGAGTGCTCTAGACGCCGAGTGTGGGGAGGCTGCGAGCCAAGGATTGTGATAGTGGATTGTGAACTCGAGGCCATCAGCACATTCAGAGCGGTCTACCCAAAAACCGACGTGCGTGGGTGCTTTTTTTTTTTTTTCATCTGTCACAATGTGTTTGTCGCAGAGTTCGGTCGGAAGGACCCCAGGAACTTTATACTTTCGACCCCGATATCAACCTAGAAGCACGGATGATCCCAGCTCTTGCGATGGTTCCCCAGGACGACGTGGAGCAAGTCTTCACCGAGCTGGTGTCCAGTCTCCGCACAGAACTGCTCCCGGTGGTGGACTACTTTGAAGATGTTTTCATTGGGCGGCCCACGGCCCGGGGCAGAAGAGACGCACAGTTTCCGATAGAGCTGTGGAACCAACATGACACCGTGCTCCAGGGCGACTTCAAGACGACAAACTCAGTGCAAGCCTGGCACCGGGGATTCCCGGCCCATGTTCAGTTCTCGCACCCAACCCTCTGGAGATTTTTGGAGGTGCTACAACGAGAAGACTCCCTGCAACTTCACCGGCTTGGGAAACTCGAGATGGGCCAGCGCTTCAGCCAGGCATCGAAATATGCGAAGGCTGCCCAGCGCCTGAAGACACTCGCTAGGGAGTACGACCGTAGAGATGCTCGACGCTTCCTAAGGGGCGTTGCCCGCCACGTCTCGTTCAAGCTCCCGTGGAACACGCGTTTTGTGAATAAAAGTGGTCCATATGACATTTTTCATGTTATTTCTTCTGACGACAACTAACTGGCTTCCAACTTTTGCTTTATTAGGAAAACCAGGACTATCCTGAAGTGCGTGAAATTAGCTTTATGCGTTTGAATGGTATTTGGGCGGGCTATAAACTCGAGCTACTCTCCAGAAAAAGCGTACCTTCAGTAATGAAACTAGACACGTAAACAATTTTATACAATCGCGACCTACTAAAAGTTACGACAAATTCTATGAAATACACATCTTTTAGAATTTTAAGCATCGTGGCGGGTAGTTGCCAGATACGACTGTCAATATCCAAACACATGTTTTCACCGAACTATGCATTTACCATATGCCTACAAGGAAAATATGATTGTCGGGTCAGATAAGTAACAACTTAACTTGTTTAAGCCTATCGCATATTTCTCAGAGCGAGCAAAAACACCGAAATGTCCGCACACCGAAATGTCCGTGCACCAAAAAGTCCATGCACCGAGGTGTTCGTGCACCGAAATGTCCGTGCACCGAGATGCCCGTGCACCGAAATGTCCGCATCGAATTGTCCTACACCGAAATGTCCGGATCCCAGTAATTTAACCCCCCGCCCCCCCCCTCCCTCCCCCGAAACGCACACATACCCAGTTCATTAGCTGAGTTCATTAGGCTCAGTCCACCAGACCTTCTTAGGATACCGCAGAGCGATAAACTTCGAAGTAATTATACCTTTTCTTTTTTTCTTTATAAATGACTTGTTTCAGGTGTTTGGGCAGAAAACGCGCGTGCACTACGAGCGCTGGCTGACATGGGCCTCTCCCTTGAACGTCTGCCATGGTCTCTTTTTCAATTCATGAAAGGCGAACATGTGTTTTTTTGCACAATCTCTAAAACATTGATTTCCTAAAATTTAGATTTAAAACAATCCTAGAGACGTGTATGTCTCTTGTTTTTGTTTTCATCTCTCATATACAGGATGTTTTCGAGACATTTCTGCCGCAAAAAATCGCATAAGTAAGCGAGTGAACAGAGTGACATGGAACATTTTCACAAAGGTGATTTTAGGTAGTGCACTTATCATAGTTAAAACCTGCAAGTGTAAATGTCTGGGTAAAAATGTTTTTATGTAATGGTAAAAATTCTTTTGCGCGGTAGGAAAATGGAAGCAAACCGTCGGCCTGACGCTGGTACTTACATATTGCACCACATAATACAAAATAAAAGAAGAAAAACTTTTAAGATTCTTAGATTAAAACACCCTAAAGCAGATTCAGAAGATCCGAGCTGTGTGGTACCATACACGAATAGCAGCGTCAACCCGACGTTTTGTTTCTGTTTTTCTCCCTCGCATGAAAAAAACACAACAACAACTGGGTTTTCTTTTGTTTGACTTTGTTTTCCAACAACCTCCACTCACAAAATATTAGTAGAATAAATGCACGACCTAAATTTACCTTTGTGAAAAACTTCTTAGCATTCTGTTCATTCACTTATTTATGCTATTTTTTGTACGACACTCTGCAGAGTAAAATACAACTAAGTTTATCTGCTGTTTTTCTTTCCATTTATCTTATTGGGTGCTTTCATTGTAGTGTCGTTCATCCGGTGAATTCGTGTTAAAAAACGGGGCGAAAGCAAACCATTCATCAACGATTTGGGATCGCGCCGGGCGCGTACAAGCCCATCCCCCGCCTTGAACAGCTGAGTGAGGGCGCCATCTACTGAGACGGCGCGAAATTATATCGGCAGCATCAGGAAACGGTGACATGGTCGTATACTGTAAACGACTTAATTTTCGCAAGGACTGATTTTCGCGAATTTCGCGAATCGCCTACCATTCGCGAAAAATAGGTCCCGCGAACAATTCCGGCAATATGTAAACATATTGGAATCTATATTGAGATCCCACCACGTCGCGAAAATTAGAACCCGCGAATTATTCCATAAACTCGAGGTTTGACCTAAATCGCGAAGTATTGAGCCCGCGAAAAATAAGTCGTTTACAATATATAGTGTTGGTCGTGATTTGAACATGCGAGCTTTCTTTGGTGGCCTATCAGACGTCGCGCATGCGCCCACAGCCCAATGACTCGGTGTTATCCGTCCGGGTGATAAGGTCTGGAAAGTTCTATACAGAAGGAGGAGGAATACCAAAGAGAAAAAGAAAGTATGTTCCAGGATGAGTTTCGAACTCGTTCTCCGTGCAATGTAGAATCAAGTCAGGATCGAAATACTGTTGACCATGAAGACTGCACTCGCACTTTCTCAAATGGGAAATAAAAATTGCGAACGTGCGCTCATTCTAAAATCTGCTAATAAAAATCACTGCACTTTTTTTTTCTGGTGATCGTTTTAGTTTTTGTTGCTACGTATCATATCTTTGAAAATGAAGACCTTTTTTTCTAAAGCGTCACAAGCAGCGATGCTAATTGTGTATGAGCTCCTGATTGGGAATGTCAAATACGCGCAATAATTCGGAATTCTACGCCCCATTTTTGCCACGAAACAATAACACGAAGACGTCACAACTCAAAACGCTTTAATATCAGCTAACGCTCAAAATTTATTTTTAGAAGATCTGGGAAAACAAAACAAAGCAGAGTTTTGCCTTTTCTAATAGCATGACCAATGAAACTACATTTTTGAACCTAGCCATGCTTCCGGTGGAGCTTTTTTAGCCGAATCAACGTGGACATCACGTTTCTGTGACACGGGTCAAAATGATCATCAATAATATTTCACGCAAAACATATTAATCTGCCTTCCCAAAAGAAATCGTACAAGATTGATTAAAGATGCCTCACGCGAATAAATGACACGCGTTGCTAAATGAACGAACCATCATTTTTCCATCTCATGTACATTCTGAATAAAATGCCAGAATTCGTTTCTGCTACATCATTGCTACATCTAACATAAAAATGATAGTTTTCAAGACAGCTGCGCTTTGTTTTTTCTGCAAGATTCGCTTCATTCTTCGCGAATCAATGCGATATTATCCTCCTCATTCCCTATGCAATGGCTGTTCTTTTGGTGCAGAAATCTGCCCTTCGGTAAGTCAGACAACCGGCGGGCGATTAGTCTCGCTGGGCCTTTTGCAATCTCGTTCGCGTGAGAAATATATAGAAAGGTACATTGACTTAGCAGAGGCGTTAAGAAGTCTAGACACTGGGGCATTATTCGGCGCACTATCTCTTTCGAAGTAAGAAGAGAAAGTGCGGCATAAAAAAAGAGAACTACTTCAGGAATTGATAGCAAAAAAGATTCCAAAGGAAATAGATGGGGGGCAGCAGGAAGTCTCTCGTCACATTTGTATGCCGATGATCGCTCGCTTAATGTCGCAAAACGGCCTACGCCGACACCATATATCGAGGGACTTCGTGGTGGCCTACGAAACACTTCCATACGTCGGTGTGCTGTACACGCCGCTCTAAATGAATTCCGACCATGCGCACTTCTCCGCATGACATTCGAGTGAGAAACAAGGTTCCCAGGAAGTTTCCCACGAGAAAGAGCAAAACGAAATGCATAAACTGCGAAGAAAAAAAAGAAACATCAAGAGTTTTCGATTTAATTACACGACAGGAGATATCAAGAAGATGGTAACGCAGAAGAAAGGCGCAAGTCAGTGAATACATTTGCGGGTCACACTGACAGTTTAAGAAGCACGGGGCGTGGCGAGTCCTGATCATATATACACTCTCAAAAGTGGGGGTGTAATACTACACCCCTTGTCCCATATACAACACCCCAAAACTACATTTCGACGTTCAGTTCACTGACGTCGAACTGACAATCCCAACTTTTGCGGGCGGGTTGATAGCTGTGTGGTATAACTTACTAAATAGCTAATGTATACTTATCAAAGACCACACAAGGAAAACACACACACACACACACACACACACACAAAAACGGTTTTGCAGCAGGGCCAACAAAACCTTCAGTGTTTTTCTGTTATCTTTAATGCGTACATTACCTATTTTAATAAGATGTATCACTCGACTATCAAAGCCGCTCGTGAAAGCTGGTGTCGTCGTTTCGACGTCAGTGGACTCAGCGTCGAATTGTAGTTTTAGCGGGGTTATATATGGGACAAGAGGTGTAAGTACTACACCCCCGATTTCTGAGAGTGCACTATTACTTCATAGCCAGAGAGACTGCGTCAATGGCCGATAGTAAGGCAGAAGAAATATCACAAAGCGTGAAAACGAAAAGTCGCGCCCGCCATTTTTACACCGTCAGTGACTATAGTGAAGAATGCGCCGAGGCGCGTTAGACGTTAGGCGGAATTTCGTTTCTGTGCAATCCAGTCTTAAAAAAAAAAAAAAACTTAATTTAATTTTTTTTTTTTTTTTTGTTGAGACACCGGAAAAATGGCGGCGCGTTCGTATCGAATGGTGCAATGACGCCAGCTCGTTCTTGGAACTTCGGGGCGCCGTCTTATGTTGCAGCAGACAATGGTTATACTAATCGTGGTTTCATTGTTCTTGAATCTCTCACTACGGGTTTTATTCCCTCGGACTGGGCGCGCGGCAGGGCAGTCCTCTACCACAAGGACGCCCAGCGTAAGAACCACTTCCGTCACACTCAAGTCGGTCGGCCGAGGAAAATGACTGTGAAAGGAGAACCCTCTGCCATTAACAGGGGAGGGAAAGGGGGTGGGGGGTTGCAGAGTATTACTGAGCAAGCTGTGAAACTCTCACCGGCCCGGTCGCCGGAACAGTGCTTAAGGGCAATGCGGCCAACCTAGTCGCTGTTGTATCGCCCGTGCCCTGATTATGATATGCCGATTCACGGCCTCTTTAGGAATGTGAACCAATGTTAAAAGCTACAATATCTAAAAAAGAAAGCCCTCCGGCGTACCACCTTACTTTTCTCATCAACCTTGGATCACCGATCATATTTGCTTTGCGAAGGACGGCGGGCAACACAAAATACGGGGACAAGGTTTTTGTAGGTCATGGACACACCAACAACGTTCTCTTGTTCGCCTTACAACCGTTCGCCGTCAAGTTCGCCTTACACACCCGTGCTCCGCGGTCAATTAATATGAACTGCGTTTACGCTCTTTGCTTTCGTCCATTTTCATGCGTGTATATATCAGTGCGTTTCGGTAGCTTCTTGCACGTTACACGAAAGTTTGTCAACTTCACAGAACGCACTTAGCACGTATCCTGACGAGGAACGTTTGATATGTTATATATTATAGTTTTTAAAATATGTCAGACTTCTATGGTTCTCCTGGGAACCTAAGTGTGAAAGAAATTGACAAAACACCTAGAGCGCTTCACAATGTGTTAAAGTAATTGATAGTTCCACGTAAAAAAAAAACGTAATGCAAAACAAAAATTACGAATACATCAGATTCAACAGGAACATGTGAAACTTTGTTGAAATTCTCACAAGTTCTCGCGCCTGCTAGATATCAAATTCCAAAACAAAACCATCAAGAAAACATATTTATTTTTTAACATACAACCAATTTACTTCCTATCTCTAACTGCGCATGTGAACCCGTGTTCGCTTATTATTTTACTCAAAATCCACCCGACATAAGCCCTCAGTCCCGCTTATGTCAGGTATAAGGTTTAAAAGCGCAAACAGACAGGGACAATAGGAAACACAAACGACAGGGACAAGGCGCTGCAACTAAGAACGGCCATGGACCAACTAGCCCAAACCAAAGTTGTAACCGCTTATGTCATTTGCGGAGGATACCAACGAGGAAAATAACTTGCTGGTGGATTTTTATTCCGAGAAAGAAAATGTTCCTAAAGCAATTACTGCCTACACAATAGCCCCCTCTTTCCCCAGATGGGCCAAGGGGGAGGGTGGAGCTGGTCGTTAAGCAAACTGTGCGCGGAAGACTCTATACAATTCGTATTGCGTAATATTGTTGTTGTTATTATCATCACGTTGTCTCGCAAGCAATTGACCCCCGCACATTGCCCTCGGAGCCTTAATTATGAGGGCTGCAAACATTCAACTGCTGTCATCAGTACAACGTCAGCTTACCCAAGGTTGGCCTTAGAAACGATGTCAGGTCTTTGGGCGTTTTTTTTTCTTTCGGACAGCGTCTTCAGTCACTCAGGCTTGCGTTTCAGAAAGATATACATTATTTCTTCTTCATCCGCGGATACGGGCCACATCCCGTTTTGCTTCTCGCTGATGTCGCTCTCAAGGAACACCTACCACATGAGATGGCGTGCAGACAGGCGAACTGGTTGGAGACATAATATCATTTTTGAATTCGTGATTCCCGACTAACAAAGATGAATAAACGATAAAAGAAAAGAACTATGGTTTCTTTTGTGTTTGATCTCTGTCTCCCCGGAACAAGTTGGCAATCCACCTCCATTAAAAAATGCCACATACGTTTGAACAACCCACATCCCATTATACCGTATGAAAGAATCATATAACATATGGTATGCGCTTTTCTCAACACAGGTCAAATTTGGTGATTGGCCATATTTGTCGACCATACTTGCCCTGTGAGATGGTACATAAATGGTGCTGTTTTCTTCCACCAGTTTTTGGTCATTTGAAAATTAGGGACACTTTAAATAAAGGGATGTAGCTCACAGCACCGGAAATACTTTGTGTGTTTTATGATTCTAATACGTGTATGAGGTAAATGCGATTGTCTTAAACAATTTAAAATTGACCATGGCTCCTTGGGAGTCGTCTGGCCGTCTCGCCGTGGTGCCGCCGTTACCGCCGTCTCCCGCGTCCCAATTGTGAATTCCGCTACAAAAACCACACAATTTTCAAATTTATTTTTTATCTGGGTCCTTGGTATGGTATTATGGGATACGGGTCTTATGTGTGCATATACAATCTTGTGTTTTTTTGGTTGTTTTTTAGTGGGGATTATGGTGAATGGCACTTAATTTCTTGTATCGACGCCCGAGAAACACAAGAAATTTCAGTGGTCTGCGGCTGAAGTCTTCTACGATCTTGACCTCAATGACGTCACAGTCCATAGTGTAGGGAGAGAAAGAGAAAAAGAGAGGTGCCACCGACTTTTCATGATTCGGTCACGAGATACTTATCATTAAAATGCCATCATACACAGTCGCGGACTCGCGCTTTCGTCGTGCCATAAACAAAGCCTCATTCCCAACGCGCCAGTGCACATTATGGATGCGTCATCTAGCCTTCTGGGATCCGAGAAAAACACGAAGTACCCGTTCCTGTTATAATGACGATAAACGAATTCGGTGTACTTCATTTTAATGTATCTGCGAACCTGATATTTCTGTCTTTTGGACTTGCATTTCTCTATCCACAATGTCGCTAAGTATGGACGGCGGTGTTGTGCATAAATTAATATGATAGTGCATATTGAACTTAACTTATTTTATGTGCACGTTATGGTGGATCAATACCAAAGCCAAAAACGTTGACAGAGGGACAGAAAGTGGAAAGCGCGCTTGTTTTTTCGGTGTTAGACTTCTAAAAATCAGATAGCTGCAAACTAATCAAATATTTATTGGCTAGCGTTTGTTCGCTATTTTTTTTTCTAGTGGAGAGTTAACGTCGAATTTAAGATTTGGAGACATTCGGTCCTTACGCCGTGCTCGGTTGTTTTCTGGAAAACGCTGTAAGTAACGCAACAGTTTATTTCAGCAACACGTGCAGAATTCGCCATATTCCCCGGAAGAGTTACCGGTGACAATAATGCAACACAGTGATTTTTCATTTTAATCTCAGAAACGCGTACGTGTTTCTATTCCAAGGCGAATATTGTGTATATTCAATGATTTATTAGGTTATCTCTCCTAATTTGGGAGAGGCAGAGACTTATTAAGCAACATTCTAGTTGATTTTTTCTCTGCCTCTTTTCTTCACATAAAGATAAATATAAAGTTCAAATTTGTGATTTTGCATAATATTTTTAATGTACCTTATGCAATACCTTTGGAGTATCTGGAATTGTTGCCCACCATAATAAGCACCCGTAATATTGCCGAGAACTGTAATGGTGTCGGACTCATATGCCACGCATCTAAATGAAGATTTGATTTCTTTTTTATAAATTTTATTCACCTCGCTCATAAAAGTATATATATATATTTGTGATGATTACCAGAAACTAATATTGTATTTATATTTCTCTCCTCCTACCGCACACCTCACGTGAATTTCGAAAATCGTTTATTCTGTCGCTCTTTGTCAGGGCTTCTGGAATAGACTCACTTGCGAATCAATCACGTCAAACTGTGATAAGGTAAGTTATTTCGTAAAATATCTACTTTATTCATATTGTTCGGACCAAGAACAAGCCATTTCTTTCTGACCTGGATAGGCACGGTTCTATCTCGCATAATATATCATAAATGTTTTTAGCTGTTAACGAATGCACATGCGTGCTTCGAGACGTATACCGTCTCTAACCATACCAAATCTCCGCGACACTTCATGCAAGTTCCCGGTCGCTTACTTCCTAGACAAAAGAAGCGACGCATCTCCACTTCATTTGGCGAACGTAGAACAACGACAAAGACTTGGGCGCGGTGACGAAACCTTCCTCGCGTTCAGCTCGCCGCTCGCAGCTGCCTTCCTCAAGCCGGGTGTAATTGGCGGCCATGGCGACTTGGCTCTCCATTGTTTCGCAAGTTAATGGAGTCACGGGTCTCTAGCAATCCGCAAGTTTATAAGCTCACGTGAGAGGCTGCTCACGAGGAACAGCACCGACGGCCCCTTACGAATAGCTTACGAAGAAGCTGCCCGCCGCCACGAAGGGGAAATCGTCGGTGCGCTTTGCACGCACGTTCTTTGTCTACTCCGTTTTACCTTACGGTGGACCGCATAGGGAGCTGCGGCCCCCACCGGAGCCAATTCAATGAGGTGCGATCTTGCTACGCTTGACATTCGGGAGGGGCGCTTAGTCACGTGACATGTTCACGGCGTTTGATTGGCTGGTATGGCTCGTATAGCGTCCTCTGTGGACAGCCGTATGGGAGAACGGAGCAGAGTAGATACACGCATCAGTGCAAGAGGATATATATTGCACCGGCGGTGCCTGCCGTTAGGTTAGGATCGTGAGTACGGCGCAATGAAGTGAAGTTACACGACAACGATATGTGTTTCTGATTCCTTAGAGGGTTTTTGTAGATCGTTCCGATGACTCTGATAACGATACCCAATAATTCGCTTCCGCCACCGCCTTTGCGCGTGCACCGTATCATTATCGGGGGTATCGGAGGTGTCGAAACCATCTGCTAAAACTCTTTATTGCCGTGCATGAACTGCAATAGACCCCTTGCAGAAAACCCGGCAACAGTGTGTCTCGGCATAGCATGGCAACAGCGAGGCGGTCAGCAGCTGCGTCACATGGTGAAGGAAAGCAGGTCGCAACCTTGCTGTGCACCAACCGAGCTTCAGGCGCTTCATCCGTTGTTTTAAGGACAGTTTACGCGCTCCAGAGTATCAGTGAAGATGCCAACACAGTGCTGTGTCCCGGTCTGCACGCAATATGGATACACTGACAAATTCGGACGGAAGGGAGTACTTATATATGCCTATCGGACCGTCCGCTGCCGCGACCGTTTGCCTCACGAATTCGCATGAATTTGCTTAATGAGGATAATATATTGGTTCTGCATTATACTGCTTTGCGTTTTCTTCACTATTGCTGTAAGCCAAGGTATAGGTTTGACGCGGATAAACGAACGTCGGATTAAACCTGACGGATTCGTTGCCTTTCGGCCGGCCTCACTATTTTGCATGCCCTTGCTTCATACACTATGCTGTTATTTCACCGCACGTTTATTTGGTGTTGCTCGGTAAACAGATACCATTGGCGAGGCTAAACGAGCAGTAGAATTTTCGTATCAGTCCTGCGAACATTTTCTACACTTTAACGATAAAACACAACAAAAAAAAAAAAAACTTTACGTTGCAGGCGCGTTTTTCTTTTAAATCTTCTTTTATGTTATTGAGGCATCCACTAACACCATGTTACTTTATGCTTCCATGCAGAATTGGGACAGCACCGCATTAGGTTCCCCTTGAGGGCATCTTTTTATGCAAGTTTAGTGGGGACTTGCAGACACATCATGATTTGTCATATTTGTCATGATTTCTCATCATCTCACCATCTTTGTTTTCAGGTTTCATACCTCGCAAGCTAGAGCAAAATTATTTTCCCAGCCGGCGGCGGGAAACAACCGCGTTACTTCATTTGCCATGCCACTTTTTCACGCAGAGCCAGCGGGCCGAAGAAAAAAACATTCCTTCACCATGGAGAGCGCGCACACTGTTGCACGAGGCGCGCAGAGTTGTCACACTTTTGAAAGGGGTCTATGGCGAGTTTCAGAATAGCATATATGCAAGAGCTTCGCGTACGAAAGAAATATATAGCGTCGTCCCCATGCGCCAATCCAAAACGCGGTTTCGGGCTCGCGGCGCGTGTGCAGTGGCGACGAGGCTATTACCTGCCGAACGTTCCTGCGCTCTCACATGTTTACTCTGTTTAGTGTTACTGAAGTACATGCCTAGTAAGAGAAAACTCGATGCGCTGTATAACGAGGCTTTTCATTGTATCACACTTTTCTGCCAGACTGCTATGCTTGTTTTGCTTTAGGACCCCAGACCCAGTCAAGTGAGCACATGGTAGCTTTTTGTCTGGAGGCCCGCCAGAGTAAATTTCTGAAAATAAAGATTTCATTTTATTTCATTTCACTTCAGTACATTCATTTCATTTCATATATGCAAAAGTTTTGCGTATACGTTATTCTAAAACTCGCTGATACAATTTGATCGCCGTTGAGCGCGCGACTACCGAACTGGGCGGTTCACAGACGCAGAGATGGCAGGACATAACAGGGAGTTTTCGTAGATCGTTTCCGCTGTCCCGCAACGCTGTCCGCAACCCGCTACGAGATCCGGGTTTCTACAGCCAAGGCTGTCGGCGCGCAGGCGCGGTAGCGGCTTCTTCGTTGCCGGAGGGGCTTAGCGGAGCTTAGCGGAGGAGAGAACGCGGTCTACGAAAACTCCCTAATAGGGAGTTATAGTAGAGCGTGTTTCCCCCTCCGCTAGCCCTCCGCTACGAAGAAATCGCCACTGCGCCTGCGCGCCGATGGCCTTGGCTGTAGAGTTCCGGGTAGCGGAGGGGCTTAGCGGAGCGGGAAACACGGTCTACTATAGCTCGCTATTGTGGGTTCGCCGTAGTCATTATGGGAACAGCAGGTTTGGTCCACGCGTCAAGCGGCACGGTATTGTTAGTAGCAGGCCTTGAGGAGGTGCTCTCTGTTCGCACGGTATTCACATATACCATGCTCCCTTTTACATAACGTTGAACCGCGAACTCTGTGAGCCATCGGAGCCAATTCAATGTCGTGTGATTTCCACGTGACCTTCCGGAGGAACGTAGCGACGCACGGGGCACATGGTCACGTGATATGCTCACAGCGCTGGATTGGCAGAAATAACTCAAGCGTCCGCTACGGTATTTCTTTTTTATTCTTCCTCTTACAGAACGAATTTGACGGAGAACCATAATATATATGTTAAAAATTTCTCCTTCCTGACTTAGGTGTCAGCCAGTGTTGCATATTTATTCGGCGTTTTTTATCAACTAAATAAATATGCTATCTTGTATTACGAATCAGTATTGTTGTTGTTATTGTTGTTTTTCTCGCTTATATCGGCACCCTCACTCCAGAGACATTTAGTAAATCAATGTACCCTTTCTATTTCCCAAATTAACGTGTTAAGTTTGTGGCCACCCTGGCGGCTCCCCAGCCGAGTTGCCCGACGGCGAGGCAAAGGTGCCGAACTTTTCCCGCGTGGCGGCGACGTCACGCCAGCCACGCGCACATCGGATGCGCCGCCTTGATAAGGAGGATCAGAGGCGGAGCATAGAAAGTCGCTGCCTGGACTCAGGCGCCGCTGGTAACAATGTTAATCGTCTTCTCCGTGTCCGATTAAATGTAGTTTCTTGTTGTTGAAACCGTTGGCTCCGTGTTATTCCTCTTGGTCGGGTATAGCCAGCCGGCAACAGCCAGGCGGCGCCAGCAGAGTGAGATTTCACGGTTATACCCTCTCTCGCTATAACTTGACAAAGGGTGAACAATAAGCCCAACATTGCGTGCCGACGGCTTCGATATGCGCTACGTATATACGAGCCTAATGCACACAGATTGGAGCATGACGCAGCGAAAAGCCTGATACATCTTCGCAGTAAAAGCTCACTCCGGTGATACATAGTCTCGTTCCGATTGGCCCGCCATGGGGCCGTAGCTTCCGCCCTACTTGCATGTTATGCGATCACGGCTTCCTGGTCTACCCAGTATTTCTTGCTGCAGACACTAGGCTAAGCGGCGCCACCAGAGTATTAACTCACGTTTGAACCATGCAGCCAGTACCAAGGATACCCAACGTTTCTTGTTTCAGTCGCTAGATAGCGCCAAACCAAACACCATTGCAGGTTGCCTATGCAGCAAGGAAAACCGACCACAAGTTGTGAGATAATCAGGCAAGCAAGTTCAATCAAATAGGAGTGTGCACAGATGAACGAAATGGGTGTCTACGACCGTATTCATCGTTTGAGTCAGTGGCACAGTCCAATTAACTAATTGACTAGTACCAGCTATGCATGTGCCAAGGCAACGGCCAATTCCCACATTTGTGCAGTGTTAAGTTCCTCAGTCAGCAAATTAAACTATTTGTGCATTTCTAAGTGGACACGTTAACCGATTGACGTGTTTGTAATTGTCACAAGGATTGGGATTCAGAAGCACAGGACGTGGCGACTCCCGAGAAATCTTATTATCCCTCGCGGCCCGCGGGCCGCATGCGGCCCGTGACTCGCTGTGAAGCGGCCCGCAGGCAGCCGACAGTGAGTCCCGGTTTTCCTGTCTCGAGCGCTTGAAATGACATGCGTCATAGTGATCTCATCTCGTCGATTCACTTTCACTCGAAAAGTAGCTCTACTCTTTTAACACATTCACATATTTCATACTGATATGTGTCCATTTGCCTTTTGTTTTGCTTTATTTGTTGCTTCCTAGGTTTTTGTTGTGCACGAACATTCCGCTACTAGTCTGCCAGCGCGAGTTATTCGTTGAAGGATGCATGTCGACTGCGCAAACTCTCGCTTAGCAGGAGAAACTGCCAAAGATAGAGCTAAGAGCTCGGGATTCTCGCCTTCAAACAAATATCGCCATCTAAAGTCGAGAATTTGTTCGGAGTGTTATAATAAAAATTGTGAGAAATTTAAAAACTGTCAAATTTAACTGATTTTTTTTTCTTTTTTTAAAGACATGTTGAGCTGGGAACGGCCAATTCTGCTCTCTTGTTCCATTAAAAGTGCCATCACGCTGGCGGGGCGGTGTCATTTTAATTCGTGTTATTACATCAGGACAGGGCAAAAAGTAGTTATATAAACAAATTAAATTTAAAGATGTCACTGGCAGAACTGTGAGTCTATAAAAGGCATAGGACACGAGGTCTCTTTTCATTAAAATCCTCTCCTTCCTCCCCCCCCGCCTTACATTGGCACTCAAACCTTTCCGGTGTGGGCTATCTGGCCCACACACTCAAATGAGCTTGAGACCACTGGTCTATAGGATGTCTGAAATGCCGAGGCTCGATCTGAAAAGAAGCCGTAAACATCGACCCCTGCACGTGGCGATGTAAACCATTCGTCAAGGGTGTATCTCACAGGTGTGTTTTACACCGTAAAATTACAAGGTGCACCCCCTTTCTGTCAAATATAGAGCAAAAAAAAAATGCCGGGGTCAACAGTTGGTTGCGACACAGACAATCTAGTCGGGGGGCGAGGTGCGTTTGGCGAACGTATTGATAGATGGCGTCGGCAGCAGCGTCGGAATAAAGCCCCTCTAACCTGCGAAAAGTGGCGCCATGCTTTGAACATGCCGCCGCGCACACTATTGGCCAGTTAAGTCACGTGACATCCTGCTTTCAGTTTTGGACTTCCGGCCACCATTACTTTTCCAGTCACCCCTTTGGAGGGCCTACAGCTGTTGCTACGCCACAGCTGACAGGCTGCTGCGCCTACAGGTGCAAAAGTCGGCCAGAGAGGGGAAACAAGCTTTTCAGTGACCCCTTTGGAACGGAAAATGAATATCGGAGGAAGATCTTGCTTCGCCGAATCGGTCGAAAAGATTTCAAACCGACGGGAGCCGCAAAGTTCTGCGAGGTAGGAGATCTGAATAAAGCTTACCAGAATGCATAAAGACAGCTGTTTTAGAGCGAGTTATGCACTTCATTACACTGTAAGCGCGAGCGATGTAAGAGCGAGCAGAACGCTACCGACTTGGCATGCACGGAGGCACGTGCCGTGGAAATAAGCATCCTTCAAAACAAGCCTGCTCTTGTTTGTAGCATCGGCTTCGCTCCCACTTGCGGGTGCGTGCGGAGGTGCGGAGTGCGCTCGCTCGTCAAGTGTTGCGTACGTGTTCTCGTGCCATACTTTATTTTTGCACAAAGTTCATACCTCGCAACGCTGTCGCGGCTGCTGACGCGAGCACGTGGATGTATCTATAGATATTTTCTGTTTCCTGCCCTTCCCAGCACGTATCTGGTATGCGGGACGAAAAAATAATAAAACATTTCAACTTGGAATATTCGAGAAAATATGTGTGAGGCAAAACAAGAATGTGTGGAAATCACACATTTTTTGCAAACACCTTCCAGCGGCGTGGAAAGTTCAAAACAATGTTTTACCGCATCCCAGATGTGACGACGTTCAAGATGACCGTGCTCTTGTTGAAAAGGTGTATTCGCGACTCCAGCGAACTATAGGGGGCGCGCTGTTCAGGCAAAATGTCGGACGAGAGGAGGTCGTTTTCGTCGTTCAACACGCGGACCACCATAAATGTCTTGCAGTGCAGCGTAAAATCGGTGTTACATATGATAGCAAAGCGATTTTTCGAAGGTAGAAACCTTCTTCTAGTCAGTGCGTAGGAATGACACGGCGGAAGAATAAAAATAATTACTGATAACGATGTTTGTTTCTATGCTGCCTATACGAGAACCAAGCAGCGATAGCAGACGACAGAGTCGAAACGACCTCCTCTCTGAGCTTCTCGGCGTCGCCGCTATGCGGCGTCGATTTCGCTGGAGTCGCGAATACACCGTTTCAACATAAGTTCATGCGAAGCGAGCTCGACAAGCACGAGATATATGCTTTTTCTGGCGACGCTCTTACTGCACGGGGGATCGGTGGCCGAGTGGGCTAAAGCGCACGCCCAGCTCGACACGCGTGGAGCGAAAGCTCGCGCTGCTGAACCCAGGGATCCTGGGTTCGGGCCCCACCCCTGTCCGTTTCGATCTGGATGAGCATCGTACCGGCGTGCGGTCGTGTATCACTACTGCGTGGTGCACGTTAAAGACCACAGGCTAGCGGTTGTCTAGCGGTTGTCTATACTTCGTTTCAGCTTGGGTCCAGACGCAGCCGATGCTACACGCGCGAGCTCCGGGCTTCCAGCGTCCCTGCCAAGCACGCGCGCTCGTGCAGTACAGGCACTGTTCAGCGCCACACGCTCGTGCTTGTAGCATTGGCTGCGTCTGGACCCAAGCTGAAACGAAGTATACCACTGGCTAAATTGCTCATCTACAGCGAGTGACTCGTCACAACTTCAAATGGCCGACCAACTACACGCTGTATAAATATCCCCCCCCCCCAATTTACTGCACGAGGAGCGTGTGAGCTTAGCCCACTCAAAGTGCGTTCGCTCTCGTCAATAGGCCAACGCGTCGTTTACGAACAAGCTCACTCGAGGTGCGGGCGCCGCGCGTGCTCAGAAACCAGGGCCGGCTTGCTAGAAACAGCGTCTCAGCTGAGACTGGGTGAAAGAAAGCACTGCCAAAGCCAACGCACGAGCTGAGCGGGACTCAAGCGTCTCAAGACGCTCACGCTCCCCAGCCTTCGCAGTGCTTTCTTTCATCCAGTCTCAGCTGAGACGCTGTTCTAGCAAGCCGGCCCAGATTTGTGTGATCATAAAGCCTGGCAGATCGCCACGAGAAGCGGCCGCCGAAATGGAAAAGGTGGAGCGGCAGACAACGAATGAGAGGAGAGCCACGTTACTGGCGCCTCGCTGCGGCGGGCGCCAGTAACGTGGCCAGTTACTGGCTCCCGAGGGAACAAGTGTGTGTTCCCTCGGAACGAGTGTTCTCCCGAGGGAACAAGTGTGTGTTCCCTCGGGACAAGTGTTCTCCCGAGGGAACAAGTGTGTGTTCGGGTCCTCGCCACTGCAAAAGCTGTGCTCTGACGTCCAGGTTCCCCGAGAAATGTCTCTTTGATGTTCTGTGATACCCGATCCTCGCGCTCCAAATCTGCTACCGGGCACTCTATGGCTTCGTCGTCGAACTGCCAGGCTTTGTGAGTAAAGGGGAGGCTATCGTGTGATGTAAAGCGTCTGCGCATACGCCCTGCCCATAGCAGCGCCGCCGTAGCGACGTGACGTGAGGGCCAGGTGTTGGTCTATACTATAGGGTCTCCTTCTCTTGCAGTCTTATTAAAACCAAAAAACACAAGCAAATAAGACATTTGAGATCAACCCCATGCTCGCGCCAGCAGCTTTGACACCGCAGACTTCACGAGGTGGCCAACCTATAGGAACTGCAAAAGCGTGCGTTTAAGTTAACGTTAAATGTTGCGCTCGCGACTGAAATCCGATCTTTCTTTTACAGGATCACCTAAGAATCGACCAGTTCGAAACACCAATTGTGCGAAACAAAGGAGAGAAAAACAATTTAGGAAAGACACGCTCCCAAAAAAAGAGTTATTTTTTTGTTACCTTCAACCAAAACAGAGTAAACCACCACTGCAAGGAAACTAGAAATGTAAATTGTATGCGCAACGTATTTCCTCGAATATTCAAAGTTGAAATGTTTTATTATTTTTTCGTCCCGCATACCAGATACAAGCTGGGAATTTTCGATGTCCCCTTTACAAGATGCAGTTCCATTTATTTGTTTTAGTTTAATCCCCGAAGTCCCTAAGACACTCCCAGCAAAGCCTGAACAGTGCACAACAAGGCAATGCCAACAGTACTGACACATCCCCGGGACAGACTGCTGCAGCGACCGCAGCTACTCGTTAGTTTGGCAGTCCGACACTGTTTCGTGGTGGACCGAGTTACACCTGCCACTAGTGTCATCTCTGTTCATTCTAGGAGTGCATGTCATCCCGAGGCCCCCAGCAAAGTTCGAGCGGAGCTTTTCCCTCGTGGCAGCCTGCCGCAGCGACCGCAGCTATTGGTGAGTTTGGCAGTTCGATGCTCTTTCCAGATCGACTGAAACATACCCACGTGCACTATTCCCGTCTTTGTCGATTCTAGGGGTGCGTGTCCTCCTGAGGCCCTTCAGCAAGTTCTAAGCGGCGCTCTGCAGAACCTAACTTCCTCAGCTTTCCCAGAACAGTTTACTTCGGCAACCCCAGCTGCTGGTGATCAAGTTTGGCGCAATGATACTGTTTCCAGGTCGACCGGGGCACACCTACCTCTAGTGTAGCCTCTGTTCGTTTGTTCATTCTAGAAGTGTGTGGCCTCCCGTGGCGCCCCGAGCAAGGTCCTAGCAGCGCCCTAAGACCCTTGCTTCCCCAGCTTGTCCGGGGCACATTGCCGCATCAACAACAGCTGCTGATGCGCATTACTTTTCGACTGCTGTCTTTTTCCTGGAGGGGTGCAGACAGTTACACACTTACTTACACCCGAGCTTACTGTATCACTATTATCCCCTTAACAAGACTAAATATTTGTTTTCAGACACACTGTGCACATATGACGTCAGGCAGTACCATCAAGATGTCAGTATTTCTGGTTTACCGATGAATAGGAAAAAGCTACAAAAACAACTGAATTCAATCCAGCAAAAACGTATATTGGCGCAACGACAGGAGTATCAGTTGCAACGTCAAGAGAACAATTTAAAATTTTGACTTAAGCGCTTTCTCGCTGCAGATCAACTTAAGTGTCTCGAAAAGTCCACTAGGAATGTGACTGCATGGTGCAAAGGCATGGTGCAAAGGCACCCTCGAGAAAGCTTTTAAGGTTCGTCTTTCTTGTGGCTTCCATGGCTTCAATGTGGTACCGGGGAGTCGGGCCAGCTGCTGCGTGCAGAACGCACACTTCAATGGCATCTCGAGGACTTCAAGTTCGTGTGAGGCAGATTGCACAAGCTGATGGATTCATAAGGCGAGTCAAACTTGCAGCACGCATCTGAAGTCTGGGACCCCTGCAGACCTGTCTCATCAAAGAACTCGATGATGAATTCCTTGCGCTCTGTACAATTTATTGAGTCTTCAGGTGTACCGTACCAGTCGCAGTTTTAAGAGGTGTAGGGGCTTCAGAAGTATTTTATGAAACGTAGAATTGATCGCATGTGTCAGTAAATTGCTACCTGTACGTTTATGAAGTGTTAGGGAGACATTTTGATGGTGGATGGTGTGTGTAAATGTCATTTATCTGCATCTTTTATTCCACTCCACTCTTATATGTTCCGCATGTGTCCTAGTTGTAGTGCGTACTCCTGCCGTTGCCTTTTACTTAGCTGAGTTTTGTGGGGAAAAAATGGTGACTTTGATCTTGTTCTTTTTAACGTCATCTGTGCTTGTGTATGTTCATGGAGATTTTAATCTAGCATTCGCTTGTTTAGAATTGTTCTCTAGATGAGATTTGATTTTTTTTTGTATTTTCCTCACTCTCTTTTACTGAAATACCTGAACCTGCAATTGGTTGCCTTTTTTCTTGGATTTGATGTAGAATCTAGAGGTCTTAAATAAATCCACAAGAATTAATATGTATAAGTATTGATATGCTGAATAGAGAACTTTCAGGACTAAATTAGAATGGTATACAAGTAAAATTCATAAACACTCGATTAGGTGCTGATACCGAGTGCTGGTTCCCAAGTCTGCATCATATTTTTAGCCCCAGGACGTATGCCGGAGAGTCTAATACCCAATTCACACGGCAGCGTAAAGGTACCTTTAGCTTAGGTTTCTTAGCTGAAGGGACCTGTAGTAATCGGCGAACTTGATCACACGATAAATAAACGGAGTACTTTGAGTTGATGTCGATTTCATTCCTGCTAAACAGCGAGTGAAAACGTTAAAAATTATTTCTCGAAATCGGTATGACTCGCAATTTTTGAATATTGTGTGCGAAATATGACATTTAAAACCTAAATATTACTTCTTTTTGCTTTTTGCGGCACTTCATTTTGCTTTTTTCTCTACGTCTAATGGCGTACCTAAACAAGTCTTACTCTAAAACGTCCGACGCGTCTGACCACACTGGTCCTAAATCATCTGCGTTTACGAGTTTCCGCTGCGAGGTGTGCGATCTTTTTCCTTTTAGCAGCTCCATTTTTCCGCAAATTTCCCACTGAAGTAGCTAAATAGTGCCCGGCAGAAACGAACCACGTCAGAGTCTCACGGTTACACCGGTCACGCCATCGAGAGGGATGGACGACGACAAGGTGAAAAGGTCCTCGTTAATGTACTATTCCATCACATTTGTGAATCCACAATCATTTTAGAATTTTCCACTTATATATATTCCATTTGTTATAATGCATTAAACAAGATATATTTATATATCTGTGATTTTTATTTTAACTTCGTGGGTCCGAGAATACTCCCTGTAGCTGTAAAGGGAGCTCGGCCAGCTCCGTTTAACACAGGACCTCCCTTAGCGAAAGGGACCTTTATGCGCCGTGTGATTACGATATCCACTTCCCTTTACTACAGGTACCTGCGCCAAAGGTACCCTTACGCTGCCGCGCGAATTGGGTATAAAAGCAGCGTAAATCGAGGTTAAACCTGGAAGCTTTTTTGTTTTGCTTTTTTATATGAACGAAGTAAGAAAAAAAATATAGACAATGTGGTAAAATTACAAAAAAAACGAAAAAAGATTTTTCATTTCTGCAAACTGCTTCATCAATTAAAATAATGAATATATTACTTTTTGCACTCGGAAGGTTAGCGGCACCGAGTAGCCCGTAACGGAAGGCCTCCGGTGTCGCCATTTTTACAGCAAGCACACAATACACGCTCACAAAGATACGTAGCGATTTTTATCAGTAATACTGCAGTCAGCTTAAAAATGCCAGCTTAGCATTAACCGCGTTAACGCTTCCCTGATAAAAAAAGAAAGAAAGTATTATGCTTTCCTTTTTTCTTGATGTTTTTAGTGCCCGTAGGCCAAGCACTCTCCAAAGCTCGCAAAGAACACATATTAAAAGAAGCAGTGCACCTGAAATCGTGGAAAATATAATTGTAATTGGCAGTTTGATATGACGATCAAAAACGGCTCGCGATTCATGTGAAGCCGAAGGGTTGACAGGCACGAGACACTGAACGATAATGCAACTCGGTAAGGACAATTCGGACGGTTATCCAAAGCACCTTTGGGCTGGACAGAAAGATCTAGAGCGGCTTCGGAATGCTCGGAGACGAATGCGGGCTCTAAGTGGTGTCATTGCCACACTGTTTATACGACGGGAAAAGTTCACGCGGCTAATTTTTATGGGATTTCACTAAATTTAGCGGGAAGCGTTTTCTGTGACATCACACTGTCACTTAACATCACGGCCTTATTCGAAACAGAAGCATTGCCATATCTCGCAAATAGGGAGTTTTAGCAAATCCTTCCGACGACTCCGATAACGATGCTCCACCAACGCTTTTGCGCACGCATCGTATCGTTATCAGGTTCCGATATCGGAGGTGTCGAAACGATATACTAAAACTCTCTAGTAACGCCTATCCCCGTATTACCTGGCCTCGGCGTCACAACCCAGCCAAGTCAGTGTCTATTCGAATCTATAGGCCATTCATGGGTCATTGTCATCATTAGCAACGTCGTCGTCACTCTTTTTCTCATTATCCTTATCGTTATCAATAAAAAAAAATAACTGTTTCGTTTCTGTTTCGCGAACTTCACGTTCGCGCTTATCTAAAAGAGCCGACAGAAAGCTGTAGCACCTGAGAACCGTTCCCCGAATTATGCTGTCCGGAACGCGTTTCTGACTGGTGTGTCTACCCCACATCCCACAAACTGGGGCTCTAAACTCGTCAAACACAAAGTTGGGGCCGAAGTTCACGGAGTCGCGCCGATTGGACTATCATGACGATGACTTCGCGCTTTTTCCGCCGATATCCGATCGGCGCGCTCCGCGAACTTTCGGCTCCAACTTTGTGTTGCACGAGTTTAGGGCCCTGCAGTGGTCTCTTAATCTCCGCCTAATGACGTCATAAGAGTGTGATGTTGACGACGGCCGCAGCGATCCTGGCTGTGTCACAGCAGAAGCGGTGCTAAATGTGGCAGACGTCTGTTCCTCTGCAGGTCGCTCTCAAGCTTGACAGTACATGGAAGCTTCGGCAACCAGGGTTAGGACTCCGCACCCTACCTGCATCTTCCGATTCTCTTATCTCGATGTGTTTATTATATTTATTAACTGCCGGTGTTTTAGTCGAGGAGGTCATCCACAGGAGTAGAGTTCCCATTCCCCCGTACTTCCCGCAGCCCTACCTGTGAACACTTGTATGACTCAACCGTCACCTTATCGGTCCGTTGTCTAATCAGAAACGTCCGCGAGTCGGTCGACCATCATTTAAGAAAGATCACGCTGGGTATCAGAAAACTTGCCGCCATAGGTGTCTCTTTCCTGTGTTCAGTAATATTTGTTGGAAATCATGTCGCCTCAAACATTTATGAAAAAAGATAACGGAGGTCTCGTATGTTATTTATGGTTAAAAATCCCAATAGTTCGCGATTGTTTTTTTCACATTTCGGCGTAATTAGTATATACACTTTTCACTAAAACGATGCATGTCACGTTTATCAATCCATGGTATTTATTTGCACGACTCCAGCGAAGAAATTGTGTCAAGTAGAAGTTCGAAGGAAATAAAACAGTGAAGCAGAAAAGCGAGCGAAAGTGAAAACATGAACGTAAAATATGTCCCTGTTTGGTGCATTGGATCTTTCTCATTGCATATTCTCCAAGACTCGCGACGCCATTAGTAATATCTAAACTCTGGAGTGCTTACGTGTGATACCCCCGCGCTCTCAGGTGATGATAAACACAGAATGGTTTATTTAATTTTTAAAGTCTATTTTTGTTTTACCGATACCGCAAAAAAAAAAAAAAATCCGTAAACATAATGTTGGTATTTTTCAGTAAAAAAAAAAAATACCGAAAGTCAATACTTCATAACATCTCATATTGTGCGCAATGCACGCGTGGAAGTAACGAATGGAGATTTTTCGCAGGAATAGTATTTTAGTGGACAGCATCTCATAGTCAAATTTTAAAGTGCGGCTGGGTGCCTGTAAAGCTATAGTATAGCGAAACGTTTCGAAGATTAATATACTCTGAAATCAAGATGACAATTAATAATCAGCAGCGAAACTTAAAGATCGCTATCTAGATACCCTAATCAAGTGAAGGCACGGGAGAGTGGGAGAATGAAAAGTGATATCTGAAGATTCAGGACTGAAGTGACCATTGCCCACATCGATATATGTTTGTTATGTCAGAAGTTTAGGTTCACCGCGAAAAGTAAAGCCGTCTTCTATTAACAAGCTTTGGTAAGCGGAAATGCCTGTCTTAGTTTTTGGCGGAGCTTTGTCCTTGTCACTTGGCGCATTACACCGTAATTTGACTGACACACAAACATGCTTTCCTTTACAAGTGTCAGTAACCGGGGTTATGGAGATGCGTTTTCTATGGAGATTGGAGGGGGAAAATGGGAGCTAAAGTAGAAAAAGACGCAACGTTAAGCGCAGCTGGAGAGGCAGTTTTCCAGCACAAGGATTTTAACTCTCGCTACAAATTTTGCCGGCTAAAGCTGCTCGACTGATGCGAAATGTGCACTTCAGAAACTGAGTTACGTGGTGACTTTTTCGAAGGGTCGCGCAGCTGCATCGCCCTCTTTCTGTTACACAACCGCCATCCGGGCATCGGAGCACCTGCGTAGCTTTCGGCATGCTTCTTCTCTATGAACTGTACTTCGATGTACAGAAAAACGCCCTCAGGGGCGCTGGAGCGACACCACCTCGGATAATCTAGGCCTGTGGACTATAGTTATGACGTCATCGCAGTGGGATCGAGCGGAGACACGTGATTGGACGCGAGTGCTGCGTCAGCTTTCGGCTGGGTCTCGTGTCCAATCAACGCGTCGAAGGACGCTCGGCACCAGGCTCTATTCGACTGTAATGACGTTCCCTGGGGGACGAGGAGGATGTTCGCAGGCCTCGATTGTTCTAGGTGTGTAGGGGGATCGGTGGCCGAGTGCAGCTAGCGCGCACCAGCTCGGAGCACGTGGAGCGAAAGCTGAAAGCTGAACCCGGGGATCCTGGGCCCAATCCCCACCTCTGCCCGTTTCGATCTGGATGAGCATCGTACCGGCGTACGGTCGTGTATCACTACTGCGTGGTGCACGTTAAAGATCCCAAGCTATAGCGGTTGTAATGCACTGGCTAAATTGCTCATCTACAGCTGAGACACCAGACGCCCATTGAGGCTGGCTATCTTCCGACTGTATAAAGTTAAACGCACTCATTCCGACTGTATAAAGTTAGACAAGCATACAAATTATTATTAGGTGGTGTTGGCCGGAGGCGCGTGCCCCCGTGCTTCGAACTGTACTCATGTGTTTCACACCCAGACTGCAGGTGCAGCACATCACTCTAAAAAAGAAAGGTATCACCTTACACCCTTTTGTCCTCATATAATGCACCCCAAAGCTTCAGTTCGACATACAGCGCACTATATATAGTCGAACAGACGTGCTCCACATTTTACGAGAAGCTTGATAACGGTGCGATATAGCTTATTAAATAGCTAAAGTTAAAACTAAATAGCGAAAACCATAGAAAGAAAACACTGAGGTTTTGCAGAAGGACCAAGGAAACCCCGATTACTAATATTATTTTTGTAGTCGTGTCGTATTTTAGCTAGTCTAGGTTGATTGCACGTCCTTTAAGCCTATTTTAAGAAGTTGTATCCACATCGGCTATCAAGCCTGTACGTGAACAGATTAGTGATATAGGGATAGAAGTGTAAGAATACAAACTTTTTTTTTAGAGTGATGAGTACATTTTATTGCACCGGTTTAACGGTATTCGTCGTGGGAAAAGGACGCAAAATGAAACCACGGTTTATTATCTAATTCGGTCGCTCTTTGTACTGCAACTGTTCCTATGATCTGGCATATGAATTACTTGTTTGTTCAGTACATCTTTTCAATCAAGGTCATAGGTTTACGCTTAAAACGAAGTGTCATCTAAGAACTCCGCCCACAACGAACACATATGGCTTGTAGTTCGTTGGTGGAGTTGTAGTTCGTTTGGCATGAACCCACCAATTACAGTATCTCGCTCTCAAGCTCGCCAGTTCCTTGTCGCATCGTAGGTTTTGCTTTAACGTTATTAGAAGCAAACACACACACATACATGCACATACAACTTCGGGTTGTTAGCTTCACATTCCTCTTTTATCATTTCTTTGTGCGCGCGGGATTGCTTCTCTTCAAACTATATAGTCATCGGCAGCTGAAGAAATGTAGGGCGTAGAGAGTCATGAGCCTCTTATCATCGCTCTGCAGCCAATGGGGTTGCGGCGTTAGCCAATCGGAACGTCGGACGACCAGTCACGAAACAGCGTGAACGTAGGAAACACGCCCTGTGTTTCTTAAGTCGTCGGCGACTATTAGCGCCGAGATGTTTCGGTGGCGCCTTCTTATGGTTCCCGTCCGTCATGTGACGACTAGGATTTACCTCACCGTGACGTCACGAGTTGTAATCCTGGATGCTTATCATCGGAGGTAAACGACAAGTTTGATGCTGTTTGTGTATTTTTACACACACAACATATCAAGCTTGTGGACGGTAGATCAACACCATCAAAGTTTACTGCATACATTTTTATTGCTCTTACCTTAAACGAAAGCAAAATTAATTTAACTAAAGACGCCGTAGCGAGGAATAGGCCAATTGTGGAACGTCGACCGCAGCTACGCTTTTTTGGCAGCTCAGGTCGCCAACGGCGCGGACCAACCTCGCTCTAACCCAACGTGCCTACACCATAAAAAGCAAATGTAACTCACACGTGATAAGATCCACGGGCCATGACGGCAGTTCTATACCACGTTGGCGACAGCTTGGTCCTCCGCAAGTTTCCCGAGGAGCCTGGACACTGGTGCCTCGAAATCCGTCGAAGCGTTACGGTGCACTACGAAGCGGCAGCCACCCCTTCCTGCACGAGGACTCTGCGGCGAGGGGGATTGGGCCCCGGCCGGCGGACCATGATTGATCAAGAGGCTCAGTTCGCAAACACCGGCCCAGGCAGCCGAGCGCTTCTGATACGGCACCGAGACCTGTCCTATCTGAAGGCCCTCGAATGCACGCAGATAAAGCCGCGGGGCCGTCCCGTGTTCGCTCCTTTTAGCTGTCGCTGACGTGTTTGTTTCTCGGGGTTTCTTTTTACGGTGTAATAGGCGCAGTCGTCCGCTCTCACCTGGCGTTGGGCTGTTCATCGAGTGAAATATGGGCACTGGCAGCTTTCAGCTTCGCGATTCGCCCTTCGGCGTTGCCATCGACTGATGTCCTGCGGAACAATAATAAGATGCGCGGGCATCGCCACACATCCAACGTCTGTTAAAGTCTCAGAGACCATAGCTACCTAAATCAATGTTGTTCAGCGCTGTCTGTTTCACAAACCCAAGTATGGGACACTATATGACGCCTGTACACCTCTCCAGCGCTTATCACTCAGGCTATAAATACCGAGACCCCGGGCTGCGGACGAACGCGGAGCACCCGACGTACCTTTTGTAGAAGAAAGCTACTCCGCGGGCTCAGAACGCGTTCAACACCCAGTAGACAAAGATGGGAGCGAGCAAAAGAGGCAATTATTACAATAGGCGCCTTTCGAAAGACTGTCCTCTGTGGGCAGCTGTGGTTTCCCCGCACAATGGCGGACTAAAAGAGCAACATAAAGGCACACTTTATGAATTTGGTTGGATGAGAAGGAAGAAGCACCCCCACAAACAAAAAAGGAGATGTGAGCGCAGTGACGTTGCACTTTCGACGCTGTTCATTAACTCGTAGGCTCCTAGTGTTGGCCGTGCTCCGACATTCGCTGCTGTCTTATATACGGAATGATTTGCACATTCCACGATGTCAGTAGTTCCGCCATTGTGCAGTGGTTTCGACCTTCTATAACTTCGTTTCAGCTTAGGTCTGAGCGCGGCCGATGTCATGAGCCGAAGGGCCAATCAAACAGCGAAAGAGGCACAGCGTCATTGCGTGCTCTCTGCAGTTGATAGGACCAGCCGGTATTCGCCGTCTCTCTGTGCGTGCTCCTCCACCGGCTAGTCCTATCAAGCGCAGAGAGCACGCCATGACGTTGCGCTTTTTGCGCTGTTTGATTGGCCCTTCGACTCATAACATAGGCCGCGCTCGGACCTAAGCTGAAACGAAGCATATAACGCTACGTCAGCTTCTATTGCGTATTGGCGACGTGCGCGACCGAAAGCGTCACTGTGTTCGGCCTTCCACGATTGGCCGAACGCTGACTATGACGTCAGAAAAGGATTTCTCATCGACGGAAATAAGAGGAATTAAAGATCTTCAATTTTAACGGTGTTGGCAGTGTTCCTTTGAGAGTGCAATGATTTCAAGCTTCCACCATGCTATTTACAAACACCATCGAACTTGTGGTTCGCAAGGTAATGACGTCACAAGGGGGAACCATAGGAGGGCGCCACCAAAACATCTCGCCGCTAATAGTCTGTACGGCATGCAAGTTCATATGTTCCTTGTGCACCTCGTGAGTTTGTTTACCCCCCAAACATGCCCACCGGTTTTTGTTTCCCCCGACCTCAACCAATGACGGCGCGCGCTTGGTTGCCCTCTCATCGCGCGTTTCTTGCGCGTTCTCTTCGTTGGCCTTTGATTGGCGCGTGCCTGCGTCCAATTAGCCAAAAACAAACTTTGGAACATTTATTCGCCATACAACGCGCGTATTTTCTGCCGAGGCAACTTTCTCAACACCTGCGTATACATACCACTATAGATCTCTTTTTCGCATAACCTGATATTAGCTCGCAACTGGCGCACCCTCGACCCGGAGCACTTTTTGGTTGCCCGCTGACATGGGGTATGCAAGCACCAACGTTATGGCAAAAAGACTTAAGCCTGGTTCAGACAGTTGCGTTTGACTGCGTTTGACTGCGTTGCGGCAGCGAGAAACCAGGACATCCCTGCTGCTTGATATCGCGTGCCAAGATGATTCCTTGATTTGGATTCCACGCTTCATACGAAGCACAGATGTGCCGGTGACTCGCTTTCGGTTCTCGACGCAACGCAGCTTCAAACGCACTCAAACGCAACTGTCTAGAACTGGCGCCTTTACGTACGAGACGGTGTGCGTAAGTTAGTTCCGGAGCGTGTCCCTTTCTGTCGTGTTACAATTTCCGAAAAGATACGGTTGTACTCTCTATTTTGCAGTGGCGTCAGCGGTGTTGGCCTTCAGAGCGCAATGATCGCAAGCTTCCACCATGTACTGAGCTTCATAAACGACCGTCGAATCTGTTGGTTCGAAGGTAATGACGTCACGAGAGGAAACCATAGAGGGCGCCACCAAAACATCTCGCCGCTAATAGTCGTCGTGTACACAAGTAACTTTAATAGGCATCAAGAACAATCGTGGAAAGTGTGCGATGAGCACAAGAAGCTTCAGAGCGAGTGTGACTGCATTGTTATTTATCTTCGCGTGTTTTCCATGGATCCTTTTTTATAAAGTCAGTCGATTGCGAACGTGAATAGCAAGGGCTTTGTATCAGACTTATCGTCACGTTTATGCTCAAGACTACTTCGTCTAAGGTAAGTAAACCGCTTCCAACCCGGTGCCGCTGCTCCGATTAGGTTATCACTGCACAGAATTCTCCATGGCAAGTGAAGGGCATAAAAACTACTGCCACCACTCAAGATGCAGCTATCAGATGCTGAAAAAATTACCTGTATAGACTACATTAAACTGGTTATATTTTTCTTCGTTGTAGAAATTCAACTAAAACACTGCACCGTCTTCGTCCTCGTCAGGGTTGCCAGGTAGTTTCTAGCTCAAACCGCTAAATGCCAGGCGGTGTAGCCCGAAAGTAGCCATCTCTGCAGAGCCCAAAAATGGTGCGCTCGAATGTGCGAGCTCTATTCGAAAGCACTGCGTCTGCATATCTAGGGTGTAGGAGCAGCTTGCAAGATCTATGATATCTTGAAATGTAATAAACAATTTATTTCAAACACAAAAGTACAAAAAAAATTTTTACAGGCGTTTTTATAGTCACATAGTTATGAAGCACTCGCTCGTGCCAAGCTTACTCGCCTCATACGTGATTTCTGTGTTAAAACGGGCAAAAACTTCTTCAGAAGGGTTGATGTCCTTACAGCACTAGTTCTTCCCAGGGAAAGCAGACTTTACACAGAGGACGTTTTGAACAGTTGAAAGGGACATGTTGTTCCTTAGGCCTGACTTTGTGAGGGATACGTGACTGAATACTATCTCCACGGTGGCATTCGACATGGTCAGTGTCAGGAGCGCAATGGCAAGTTCGGATAGCAACGGAAGCAGGGCTGCTCCTGCGCATCGATCTTGGCCTTGTTCGGAATATTCATTGTTCCAAATCTGTTGTCTTTTGCTATGGCTCATTGAGCTTTAAGAAACTTCCATGTCACGCGGAAAAGCCTCCTTTGTTAAATTTTGTACAGAACGCGTTATCGGGCGGCATCAAATTCTGCAGGATGTCTTGAGTTGCCTTTAGTATCATTTTTCCTCGGATAAGGTGCTTCCTGTAGGAGGAGGCTGGGAAACTCGAGGAAATAAGAGACGCCAGTAGGAAGCAGAAAGAACTTGGGAGCATAAAATAAGCCACAATTAATACAAAAGCGATGTCTTCGGAGCTGGATCTAGGTCACGGTAGCTCACTTGAGCTAATATGTTCTGGCGTCACGCCCACGTATCTTCACTCAGAAAATCACTGAAAGCGGGAATCTTGAAAGGGTGGACTGTCGCTTTGTGTCCATGCTAAAGTGCCTTTTGTACGTCTACTTTAAACCAAGCAAAAAAAAAAAGTACCGTGTTAGGATTTGTAATAGCCCAAAAATAGCCACATAGCCAACCGTCAAATTCCGACGCCAACTGCATTACAAAATAGCCCAATTTGGATATTAATAGCCCAACCTAGTAACCCTGGTCCTCGTTCTTTCGAGGAGGCGAGGGATGGCCACTCATTAGCCAGATCGATTCAACCGGCCAAAATCCAACCAAGTTATGTCAGCCCACCATAGTAAAATCTAGCCAAGTTTCCTCCCTACCCATATCATTGCGTACACCCAGACAGCTTTGCTTCCCCAACATGGCATTCGAGATTTTTGGCACGCAGGGCTTTGCACGCCAAAAATCTAGGAGGTCATGGCAACAACCATAGGGTTATTATGATGTACTATCGCGGACAATATGAGCTGAAACAGCGCTCCGGCCGGCGCACGGTACTACCTGCGCCGCCTGTCGCCTTGCTCCGCACACATGGCGCACCCTGAGTCCGAGATAAATTCTCACTTGCGCTCGCTGCGCCACTGCGCTCTTCCGGCCGTCTGCAAG
Organism: Ixodes ricinus; assembly: GCA_037355805.1. Lineage (NCBI taxonomy): Eukaryota > Metazoa > Arthropoda > Arachnida > Ixodida > Ixodidae > Ixodes > Ixodes ricinus. Next base: position 199,443 of record JAZHYW010020996.1, on the reverse strand, counting down.
CGAGACGGCGGGTGCGACAGCGGGCATGTGTGTGGTAGGGCGGCGGGGGGAACAAAAGATTACACTTGTCGTCCCTCTTTTGGAATTGATTAACTTTACTCTATCGCGCAGAATCCTGTACAAAAAACGCTGACTGGTTGAAGAAAAAATATTGAAGTTTCTTAAATTTCAGCTGCGATTATCGTTTTTGAAAGTCACATCAAAAGACGTTGCAGGTTGTTCTTGTTTGATTATAGGGGCATGCACAAAATAGGACATCGTAAAATATAGGCCAAAATCTGTATGCCGGATTTAGTCCGGCTCCAAGGTATTTACTTTTTTTCTTTTTCATTGATCACAGATGTTTAAAAAAACGGTAAGCATACATGTTACTCAGAAGGTTTTGTAACCTTCTCAGTAGGTTACAAAACCACGTGTTTGTTTCAAACAAAACAAGTTGCTGACAAGACACCAGTTTTTTTGTTTACAAATTCCTAGTCTTAATAAAGTGGGACAAACAGTCATATATTTGTCAGGAGAAGGAGATTGAAACTTAATCGAAAGAATATTTGCAGAGGACAATGTCAGACACAAAAGATTAATAGTCGGCGTGGAAGTTCAACTGCACTATACAAGAAGATCGGGATCAAGGAGGCACCACACAAAAGTATGCGTGGTTAACGGCGTCAAACAGTGTGTCGCAACCGTAGCATCAAGCTTTGTTCCAATCGGCAGAAGTCCGGTTCAGGGGTCCTGAGGCGCAGTAAAACTTACAAAATAATTTAATACCGCGTCATTCTCCCCTGACCCGCGACCACGGCTCTCATCCTGTCTGGTAAGAAATCATAGAGCGCGGCCACGAAGTCTGGCTCAGCCCGAAGCCACTCCCATTCACCTCTCATTGCTTTCCACAATTTGTGGGCAGTAGCGCGGTGGAGGGGACGCCGTGACATGGCTACCTTGATGCGCCTCCAAATGTTTTCGATGATATTCAGATCGGCTCCTTTTGGGGGCCAAGGCAGCTTCGTCAGGCAGCGCTCCTCGGGGAGATACGAGCGTGACAACGCATTTTCCACTTCGGCGCTTTCTTGAAATGCACTGAAATGCACGTTAGCTGAAAACGTGAACATTGGGCTACACGGCACACGCATCGTGATGGTGGTTCCGTCGACCAATATTTTCGCTAGCAGACGGCCGGAAGAGCGCAGCGGCGCAGTGAGCGCAAGTGAGAATTTATCTCGGCCTCAGGGTGCGCCGTGTTTAGGGAGCGATGCGACAGGCGGCGCAGGTAGTACCGTGCACAGGCCGGAGCGCTGTTTCAGCTCATATTGTCCGCGATAGTACGCTAAATGCATTGCTGGAACTAGCTAGTGTGCGGTTTCTAATTGAAGCGGACAGAGACCAGTCTGAAATTGACTTCCCGCGTTAATAACGCATTTCTATGTAAAAAGTGAGTGCATTTTCGCTTGATTATAAGAGCAAATATAATGAATAATGCCTACGTACTATAGTCGGTGACAGGTTCAGAGTGAAGTGGAAGCTCACTCCCACCTCTTTCCACTTTAGTAGTGTGAACGCTGGAGAGGAGGCGACCTCCTCTCCACCGTTCGCTCAGCTCAAGGGGAAAGACGTGGAGGGGCTTCCACTTCCTTCTTGACCTGTCACCGACTATAGATATCTTAGAACATTTCTCAGTCACGCTGCAAAAAAATAATTTTCAGTTACAGCGTTTTCATTTCAATTTCATGGCATTCAAAACGGTTCTAAAAATGGCTTCGTGCATGTATTTATTAACGCTGTCCGACACTGTTAACGTGAACACGACATCGGCGCTTTTTTGCAGGGGGTATCTTGTCGCCAAAGCAATGAAGAGCATCTCGAAAATCAAGAGTGCCGTCAAGAACTATACGCACTAACACTGGGTCAGTACTACCTGTGCATATCGACGTTCAAAATAAAGTAAAGCCGAGTAAAGAGTGGAATTCGCAAGAAATACAGTTCAGTTTATTCACTCTGCTGCTCATGTAAGGCTGCAATGGTAAGTTTTTTTCTAGCGTTCAAAACGCATATCTGCATGATCTAAAGCTTTTGGAAAGGAAAAAATCCATAAAACTCGTATGGCCTAATAAAATTATCCCAATTAAAAAAAACTTTTTATAGTGCGCGTATTTTTACTGTTTTACGCGTTTTAACCTTCTCACAAATGGGGTTCATTTTTGTGGCGTACAAATGTAGCAGATTATCAATAGTAGAGTCATCAGGATGTTGGCGCTCTTTGAACAAGTCCTACGTTCTTTTCCACTGTTATTCTTGCTTATATTCGGCGCTTGTCTTTACACGTAGAACATAGGACTGGACCCGGAATACTCAGAAGGTAAACATCGCCCACTGATCGGAAATATACTGTAACTAAAGCAATTTTACTTTTATAGTGTTAATAAAATCTATTTTCTACGCCCAAAGTAACAAAGGTGATTCCTGTTATTTTCCGGCGAAGACGCAAAATGCAGGCGTGTTTACTCATGGAAATGTTCAGTAGGACCGCAAAAGAGGCCTGGTTGCTGTCTGCTTCAACTTGAAACCGGAAATACCATAGAGCGCCAGTTGAACCTGTAGAGTACATTACAATAACTCTATGTACACTACCAACCGTGTATTTCAAGTTTGAAGCCGCTTTTGACGCCTTCGAACCTGACGGCGTGACACATGTTTGACGGCGTACGCTTGACACAACTGTCCAATTTAGATTATTAAAGTTCAGCCTGAAGCACAAGAACTGCGTTGTCTACTTTGGTAAGAGTTGAATACTCACCAACAATTTTTACTTACGTCCCTATATCGCTTTAAATGAGTTCCCCATAAACCCAACAAGCATCTGCAGGTCTGACAGGCACGGGCGCAAGCACGCGTGGCCGTGGAAAGTGCCTTCCTCTGCCGCGAGTTCCACAAACAACGCGTTCTGTCGAGCTATGTTCAAACCACTGGTTCAAACGCCTGTGCTGTTGTCCGCACTGCCGATATTTGGGGGCGCGGAGTATAGTAGATGAAACATCGGATAGGAATTCTCTGGCTTCTGCGTGAGAGTTTTCCCGGCTGTGAGAGAGTGTTTTTGTAACTTATAAATTCGACTAATGAGCATAATTTGTTTCGTTTAGAGTTAATAAATCAATCCAGAAATACGCGGCGCCTCTCAACTTCTTTTCGACGCACCACGACAGTCTGATGTACGGAGCGTGAAGGAGTGAGAGAAGGATCGGCTCCTGTTTGTTCAGCATTTTGATGATTCAAAACGCGAAGTAAGCAGGACGATATCACAATAGGGTAGGCATTGGCTTCGTAATTTGTTCGCTCTATTTTTCTTATATTCCGATCTCGCAAAGGTAAGAGTGAAGGGATTTAGCCATCTTCAAGATGTACAGAGCGCATGAGCCGGCCCGAGCGTATATACATCGGAAAGGCCCCACATTAGCCGCGCCACACGGCGCAATGTGGGATCGACGAGATAACTTGTGTGATTCTCCAGATAGGTCTATTGACTGTGGAGCTTTAGCAGATTATTTTTGCCATTACGGTCTTGATAACGAGAGCTCGCTTTGCCATTTTGACATGTGCCTCAAGGAGCTCGCCACAAGCTTCGCTGAACCCGAGCAAACAATCGATCTACTGCGATCACCTGTGACCGGGGAGATTCTACCGACATGGACGCTGTAGTAAAGGACAGGGATAGCATAACCTGTTGCAACATAATGAGACCTGCAGGATCGAGAGGCGCCGACCACAGGGCATCGACAGGCATTGAGTCATTACAGTGCAAACTTTTGTTTAATGGTATTACCTTGTATGGTGGCGCTGTTACATGCCTTCCAACAAATCCACAAGTTTTTTTTTGTTTTTTACATCCTGTTAACGTACATGCAAGCGAACGTTCAACCAGATGATAAAATTAATGGCGGAATATTTCAACCTTTCCAGGATTGCTTGGCCCGAACCTCAAGATTTCCTAGTATGCCTTGACAGAGCAAATCCTATGTGCGACATTTACTTCAGTTATCAGTTGACCCAGATAGTGTCAGACTTTGCACGTACTCAAGCTTATTCGCAGAGTGTTCTAGACTTGATATTCGTGAGCGATTATTTTTCTAAAAGAGATGGATGTGCACATCGTTGACGGCATATCTAATCATGACATAGTGGTAGCTCGCTCCTACTAGACATGGTGCCACAAAAAACAAAAAAACAAAAACACGGAAGGCAACGACCTGATTCCAAAGACGCTGTCACAACCAGTCCTTATAAGACCCACCTGCAGACGAGACGTAAAATAGTTCTTACCGAAGCATATTAAAGCCGCAGTCCACACGACGGGCGTTACGTCATGGAACAAGATAGCTATAAAATACAATGAGAAAGCCAACATTATCGCACTGGTCACTAAAACAACGAGGCGGTAGGGAGACTTAGAAGAACCACCAAAGTCGGCACTCCAGACGGAGCCCTGAAAGTACAGGCAGTGCAAGCACAAGCCGCCAACCAATGTAAAAGGGTCGCACACTTTATATACGCAAAAGATGTCACTAACGAGACTATTTTTTCTGGAGTTCGAATGCAGGACTCATTACATTTGGGTATACACATCGTGGGACCCATGAGGTCCACAGCCATCCTCACATTCGAAGGCAACACTAGAGCCACTAAATAAGCTACGCTTCAGAGTAACGACACTTGGCCATATTGTGGCTTAAAATCATGGTTGCCACTTATCTGAAGCTTTATCTAAAATCACAGGAAACGCTTTTCCGTCCTCCACAAAAGTTTAAACAGTCCGCGACAGAGAAAAGCAATATTACATGAGCTTCCTAACACCGAATCAAATGCTGAGGAAGTCGCACTTTTGAATCATGACGATTTGCAGTTGCGTCTGCTCTGCACAAGCCCCAATATGGCGGCGCCCACAACAATGTCGGGGAACGGAGTGCCGATACTCTAAGCGCAGCTCATTTAGTGGCTCTAGGCAATATTATCGTCACGCCCGTCGTGAATACTAAAGTCACTGTGAAGAGTCTGAAGACCATGTATATATCCGTCTTCTGCTCTTGGTCGTGGATATATACCGGCTCGGTTTCGTATGACAAGCTCGAATTGCAAGCATGGTGCCCCGACTGGTGCCCCCCCCCCCCCCCCGTGCAGCTTGCGTGTGAACATAGTTTTGGCAAGCTTGACATTGCACGGGCTTGTCCGCACGGGCAGAGACATGGTGGCGGTCAGGCCTTGCTTGGATCGATCTCACCAGCCAGTTTGACTATAGGGGGTATTCACTGGCCGCCATATTTGAGGTCACTGTTTAGAGCGCATGCTCAGAACGAGCTCATATTGATAGGCTGTCAAGGCCGGCAATCTTGATGGTGCGGGGTGCACGTTGCAAAATAATTGTGGAAGCTAGCCATCAGCACGTGTTCAGCAATAGCGCACACGGATATGGCCGCCACTGAATACACCCTATACGCCACCGCTGCCGCAATGCATCGAGGGAACTTTAGTCTTTCTGCACGCGCGACAACCTCGATCGCTGGAGCCCTGCGGAAGCTATGCTAGCCTTCACAACGTAGCACGAAACAGTTGACGCCGATTAGAGATCGGCGGCGAACAGCACCTGGCCCAATCCAAGCCCGAGCGCTCGACCTGCCTGCGTAGCAGCGAGTAACTTGTTCGTTCCGCAAAAAAGCACGCGCAATCTATGAGGAAAGGGCTACAATAAAATCGCAAGTGAACCCCCCCCCCCTTTGTCTGAAAAAATTCCCGGCTACGCCAGTATACACAGCGGTGCTCCAAGGAAGCTAAAAAAGTTAGTATGAGAGGTTGTTATTTTTATTTATAGTAGCCAAATTCATGCGCACGCTACACGCTGGGAAGAAGGTAACTACAGACCAGTGCACGAAATCCTAGCTCCCAGCGATAAAATGGGGACACAATAATGCCGAACGCAGGCTCTTGTGAAGAGAGGGTCTGCGCGTAAAACAAGGTTTTTGCTTTTGACAGCACTCTTGGCATCGGTGTTGTTCTTGGGGCTTCGTGACTATGCATTTCAGACGTTCTTGCACTAAAATGTGTGAAAAATTCCTAGAAAAAAAAAACGGAGTTTCAGAAAAAGCGCAGCCCCTTCTACTCAGAGCTCTGCCTCTACTATGTCAGGGCGTCAGCACAAACAAACATGACGGCACCCATGAAAGAGAGCAGGCACTGGTCGATACGGCGTGCAAGTTGGTCTGCTCCTTGGGCACCTCCTGCGCCTGTTTACCGTTCATTTTCGTACACGTGGCTCTGCTTTCCCCCGACCTCAACCCATGGCGGCGCGTGCTTGCTTGGCTGACTCGTCATCGGGCGCTCCCTGTGCGTTCTTTGTTGCCCTTTGATTGGCGTGCATTTTGGAACACTTGCTCACCGTACAGTCACCGACAGCTTAAGAAACGCAGGACCTGGCGAGTCCCGAGCATCTGATTACGGACATTTTTAGAAAGTTCGTCAAGCAACAATAAGCAATCGCCATTTTTTTTTTATTTGGAGGGGGGGGGGGGAACATAGCCGATGATTGGATCCGAGTCCTGACCGAACGCTGACGCAACCCTCGTTGTCCAATGCTCAGAGTGCGTGCGAAAAATCAACGGCAGGTTCGGATGATTGGCGCAGCAGCTAGTAGATGGCGCGCAAGTTTGGAAGGGGACCCGTTGCCCCGCTGTCAACGAGATTGCGGCAGAAGAAGGAGTCATTGCGCAAGAAGCGCCAAGAAGACGATACACGTCCCGCGTTTCTTCACTTGTCCGATGTCGCAACAATATCGGAATACAGAGAGCAAAGTTGAAAAGGGATAGCCACCGCTGTGATTTGAATTTGCCATGGGGGAGCGCCACTTTGTTTTTCTCGACACACTGACAAAAAAATGTTTTCGTTATTTTGTCATAATCACGTCAAAAATAATCACATTCTTCGAAAATATCGAATAACGCAGACTATAGATATTGATTTCGTTCCCATAATATTCTTCTTTCTTGGTGGGAAATAGGGGGGGGGGGGTTCTTTGTGCTTTCGAAATACGAGGAGCTCCTCGTGGTACTCAAGTAATTTGCGTCAGTTTTATGTTGCACAAGTAATCCACGTATCACGTGAATACTGAGGTCACTGTGAAGACCGTGTATATATGCAATTTCTTCTCCCGGTCGAGCTCGAATCGCTCGTACATCCGCTCCGGGAAGCGTATTTCTAGCGTGTGTGTGTGTATGTATGTATGCCTTTTAAATGGATATTGGGGGAAAGAAAAGGTCAGTGTACGTGCACAAGGCGCATTTGTCACTGGCAGGCGATAGACCCCTAGCAGCGACGCTTACGCCGTAGTGGCTGCCCCGCAACGCGCTGGAACTTTAATTTCGGATTCGTACGGCGCGTGTATCACTCGGAAGAGCGTTAAGCCGCCGCCCCCCCCCCCCCCCCCCCCCCGGTTTCCCGGCCTGCGTTCACGCCGCTTCGCGGCGACAGGATGCGGCTGCCGATTACAGAACTATTAATCCACTTAGCCTCCCTCGTACACGCCGCTTCGCGGCGTCCAGCCGGCAAGCCAAGCCCCGCTGTTCCCCATGAACTCCCGGAAATAGAGTCCCATGTATACCCATTGAGTTCAACAAACTTTCGTCGGCAACATTCTTTTTTTTTTTCAGTGTTAATCGTAAAAAATAAATGTAAATATCGCCAAATGCTACGACAAAACAAAAGTTGTAACCGTTGCTTATGTTGACGGCGGCAGCGTCTCTCTCCACGAACCAGCCAATCCGGCGTGAGCGCCGTTGCTAGGGTGTGTATCGCCTGCGCGTTAACAATATGCTTCCGGGAACCACGAGAAATCACGCGACACTTCGAACGATGTGAAAGATACCTAATGCTGGAGGCGATGACGTCTGGTATGTCACTTGATTCCTTATCGCAAAGGGGGGGGGGGTTGGATTATCGGGCCGCTACGCTATCAGTTGGCTGTTGTGCGAAGCCGTAAGGTCATACAACAGCTGTGCTATCCATCGGTGCGTTTTGATTAGGGCTTCCTGTTTTCGGTCGATATCGATAAACCCCAAAAATTAACCCCCGAGGCGGTTTTATTCGTATCGGGGAAAACGGAAAAACTCCGAATTGAAGACGTCCGACCTAAGCACAGACTTGGACGTAGTTCAACTACTCTACTCAAACTACTGTAGTTTAACTAATTTTCCGAGTAACTTGGTAACTTTCAATTACAACTTGATTTGAGTAATTAGTAGTTTAATTAAACTACTTTTTTCAAGTAACTTCTACTCAAATTACTAACTACTTTCGAAATCTAGTGCTAATTTTGCTCATCACGAAAGTTTGAGCGCAGAAATGAATAAGACGCCGGCAGATGAAGTGGCATTCCCGAACAAGGGGCCCCCTCACATTCCGTTCCCACGCACTTACACTCGGCAGAAGTAGAAACTGCATTACAGGCGTCCTTGGGCCAAGGTGGCGAGCAGCTAAAGAATAACACCGGCGCGCACGAACGCAGGAAAACATGCATCAAGCCTTGGTCGGGTATTGACCTAACCCGGTAATGCACGCAGGCGCCGCGCCTCCGGTTGCAACCGTGAAAGACGGGAACACTCCGAAGGTTGTTGTTGTTTTCACGTGTCCTGCCTTTAGTGAGTTCTGCCTCAAGCGGTTTGGGGGTTCCACGAAAGGTACAGCTGGAATTACCTCGTAGCTGTGCGCGAGTTCCCATGGCCGCCTCGTCGTCAGCGCATACGCCTTTGCAAAGCCGGACTCCCCCGCGCACAAAACCCTGGCACGGATAATCCGTTCATGGGAGCACGTTCCCGCTTCCAGCTGCAACGGTACGAGCAACCATGCTTGTTCACGTAATCCTGCGCGTCCTTCCGACCTCCTCTTTGTTAAAAACGATTTACTTGTCAGGCGTGTCAGGCGCGTCAGAATACCGTAGTCGCCGGCGAGTATTGCGAGTTACTCTTGGGAGATCCTTTTGTTGGACCAGGCGTCAGCGGCGAAGTATACTTTGGTTCATCTTCTGTTAAACCAAAACAAAATCTTCTTTTTTTTCAGTAGCCTAGCACTAGCACTGCAACGAGACGCGCACTGTCGTCCGGATGATCTCATCGTCGTGACGCGAGACTTGAATCCTTGACGGTCGGGTGCACTCGCTCAGCGTACTCTCAGAACGTCGTCGGAATAAAGAGGGGCCAGTCATAAAAATCTTAAATTGCCAAAGAAAGAAGAAAACAGGAGGAGAGTTTGTTATAAAAGACCCTCTACCCGGGCAGTGGCGGATCCAAGGGGGGGGGCGGGGGGCGACGGGCCCCCCCCCAAACGAAGTCAACCCCCCCTCCCCCTTCTCGGAGGGCAATTTGACATGGGTGGACCCGCCGGTGCACAAGAAAGAATGGGAGAATAGTATCCTTACAAATTTTCCGCCCCCCCCTCCAAAAAAAAACAAAAAAACAAAACAAAACGGAGTTCTGAATCCGCCCCTGTACCCGAGGCAAACCTCACATGTTGCGTCATAGACACCTAAGATGCCGACACTCTCAAACTCAACGCTTCTGTTCCATCCAGCGCCTTGGTGGAACGTCTTTTTAGCTTGGCTGGGGACGTCTTTAGAAGGAAAAGGGTAAAACTTTCCTATCAAGAACTTTGAAAGTCAATTGCTTCTGCGAGCGAATAAATTATTTTGGTGAAAACGCAAGCCATACAATGACTGCATTTATTTTAGGCTCGCAGGATTTTTCATGGATCAAAACTGCTGTTCACTTTGCTACTACAAAAATATAAAACAGTAACTTCGAAAGTAACTTCAAAGTAACTCGCTACTTTTTACAGTAGTTAGTAGTTTACTCAATTACTATTACAAATGCGTAATTTCTACTCTACTCCAATCACTCACAATAATCAGAAACTGTGCGTCAAACCGATTTCGAGAAATAATTGTTTATCCAGGCAGGTATAAAGATACAGCAAAGGAGTGCGGGTAGGTTGGCGTTGGTGGCACGTGGGAATACACCAAATAAGGGAGTACAGGGGTATTTGGGTTGGGCATCTTTCGAAAGTAGAGAAGCGAGCAGTAAAGTAAAATTTGAACAAAGACGAGCTGAAATTGAGGATACACGGTGGGCAGCGAAAGTGTACAAGTATCTATATATGAAAAGTTTAAAGACTAAGTGGACAAATCGAACCCGCAAGCTGAGATTTAAATACATTCAACGAGATGGAGCAGCTCAGAGCATATAAGTAGAAAAGGGAGTAAATGAAATTGAGAGGAAATTATGGGAAGATAAAAAGCAGGGGAAATCAGCTTTAACAATATACAGAGCACTAAAACAAGAAATAAAGAAGGAACAGTTGTATGGTAATTCATTGAGCTCATTACTGTTTGAAGCTAGAACGGGGGTGCTAACAACGAAAACATATAGGGCTAAATTCCAGGAAATTGACACTCTATGCAACATATGCAACCACAAAAGGAAAACTATAGAACTCGTAATTTGAAGGCGCACGGGGGCTTCGTCCCACTCTCTTGGGGGGGATGACTTGGAGGGGGCACTGGGATTTACAGACATGGATGGACGAATGGACAGGGAAAGAATTGCGGTAACTAAGAGGAGATTGAAATATTGGTGGAAAAGATCTAGGGAGGGGTAAACAAAATATAGGTAAAAATAAGCAATGGAATCTCCTTAAAATGGGGGGGGGGCGGGTTGTGTTATAATAAAATTTATATAAATTAAAAAAAGGATGAGGCAATGTTAGGCTAGGTGGCGCAAGTTGCCGCCCGTTACAAAGGGTATAGCCATTATAATCCATCCATTCATCCTCCTTTAATTTATCGTGTGATCAAGAACGCCGTTTCCTACAGGTACCTTCAGCTAAGGGGCCTAAACTAAAGATACCTTTACGCTGCCGTGTGAATTGGGTATCACTCCTTTTCGGGAAATTCAGCTCGTCAAAGAAACCCACTTGCTGCATCCTATATATCACTTTTCTCGCTGAAACTATATGACCTCTGAAAGTTACACAAAAATGTCATATTCGTTTCTCTTTGAACCGAATGTCGGAAAATGGTGTGCGGTAGTCTTATAGGAGTTTCGGATTGCAAGATGCCCGATAGACTGCGTGATTCACGATGGTTTGTGGAGTGATGTAGCTGCCACTAGCTACGGTAGCAATAGAGGTATAATATTTTATAATGATTTTCTTCCTCACTCTAATTTAGCCATAGCTACAGGCCTCGGGCCCATCGTTGAAGTACTAGGAGGCAATGCGTCAAGATATCACTGCATCTGCTAAGAACGCATTAAACATCGCCTAATGTACGTCCCTAGGGGTCGTGCTCTTTGAACAATCCACTCATGTAGATGGGCGCCCACAACACTGTCACTGAATTGGTTGAGGCCTACCACGTCAACCAACTATTCAGACTCGGCAGAACACCTCTCCCAACTCAATCTCACCCCCATCCATGCCGAAAAGAGTCCAGGAAAACACCACCCGCTTGGAGGTCCCTTATAGACGTCCGCCCACTTCCCAAGAGCATGCACCCCACGAAGCACACGGGAAGGCGAGAAACACATGCCAAAGCGCTCAACAAGATGCTTCAAAACAAGACCCTATAACAGCGTAGCATACACGGACGCAGTTCTAGTTAGCGCCGGGGAGTAGTAGCCGTGGCATGCAATGATCAAGATACCCCACAAGTTACAGCTCTACACACAACTATAGGAGACGAAATCACGATAGGGGAGCAGGTAGCTATTGCTCTGGACATTACCCAGCACCCCCGTTACATAATCACGGACTCTCAAGACGCCTGCCGGGCATACCTATGTTGTCTCATTTGCCCGGAGGCACACCAGATCCTCGACACCCACTAACCACGTGAAGGGAAGCGGACCATCAGCATCATCTGGACTCCGTCCCATACTGAGACCGAAGTGAGGGGTAATGCTCGAGCCCATCACTTGGCACGCGAAGAAGCTGACGCCCGTGCCATGGTTTCAGGGGACGAACACCCAGATCAGCAACCGGACCAACCCACCCTACTCACCACCTACAAGAACATCACCACTTACTATCGGGAGCAACGGCGCACTCTACCACCACCTCATCATACGCTTGACAAAGGGAAGCAGGTCAAGTGGCGCCTGCTCCAAACCAACACTTACCCAACGCCATCCAGACCCAACCTGCTTTACCCCCAGCTCTACCCCTCACCCACATGCCCCAACTGTCAACAGGACCGAGGCACCATCTACCACATGGTCCTGGCCTGCCCGAAACATCCAAAATTACAAGACGCAGCACGGCTTCAAAACCGCCTCAACTCCTGGGAGACGGCCATCAGAGCCTCGGACGCGGAAGATCAGCGCCAGCTGGTTATCCTAGCCGATGAGGCGAGCAAGGCCAATGGAAACCCCGGACATAGGGACCACCCCAGGGTGAACACCCGAAGTCATCCTTGATGACCTCAATAAAGTATATTCTCTCTCTCTCTCCACAAAGCAATCGAGCATTTTTTTATTTCACAAATTACGAGAAGCAGTTTCTTTGTTATAGCTGATCGTAATGAGGAAATACGCTGCCCTTTTATGATTATTTGTTTTCAAGAGGTCTTATTCGCGGCCTCGTCTAGTTCAGACAATCACGAGAAGAGGTTAGTGATAAAAAAATATCCGCTAAACGTACGCGACAAAAAAAATAGTAGGATGGGTTTCATGGATGGGTTCCCCGTGCTCTCAGATTTACTCGACTGTTCCTGGCCATAACTATAAGTAGGTGTTTCTTTATTATTTTAGACATTAATTAGCAGATTTGAGCCACCCACTGATGCAGAACTACAAGCCACAGACTCCCTGTATACGTTTATTACCGATACCGGGGGGGTTCCTTGGCTGCCATCTAAGAAAAATAAAAAGTTCATCAAATTAAAAAAAAAATTAGAAAAAGTTAGAAATTTTGATTTACGGGATTGAACTTCGCTGGTTGCTGTGCTAGCTCTTGACATTCTCTACCAACCTTTGTCATAGTGCTAACGCAGCTCTTGAGATCGAGGACCGTGGCGCCAGATTCTATTAGCTCCAGTGAGCTGCCATCCATAGATTCAGCTCCGAAGATAACACTTTTGTATTAATCGTGAAGCTTATCTTATGCTCCTAAATTCTTTATATTTCTTACTGGCGTCTCTTATTTCCTTGAGTTTCCCACCATCCTCCTACGGGAGGCACCCTTCCGACGAAAAAGAACCACTAGAGCAACTCAAGACATCCAGCAGAATTTGATGTCGCCAGGTAACCGTGATGTACCGGATAGTAACAAAGGAGGCTTTTCCGCGAAACATGAAAAGTGTCTTGAAGCACAATGAGCCGCAACAAAACCTACAATACATTTATAACAATTAATAATTCAGAACAAGACCAAGTTTGAAGCGCAGGCCAGCCATGTGTTCCGAAGCTATTCGAGTTTGCCACCTAGCTCCTGGCACTGCTCATGTCGAATGCAGCCTTGGAAAAAGTATTCAGTCGCGTGTCCCTCACAAAGTCGAGACTAAGGACACGTGTGCCCTTCCAACTCTTCAAAACATCCTCTATGTAAAGTTTGATTTCCTTGGGAGGAACAGCTGCTGTAAGAACATCAACCTTACTGAAGAATGTTTTGCCCGTTTCGACACTATGGCAATCATTTGAGACTGAGTCACGAGCGACTGTTTCATATCTATGTAAATGTAAAAAGAGGCGTGTAAAAAATTTTGGTACTTTTTGTGTTTGAAATAAAATGTTTTAGAATACATTTTAGGATGTCGTAGATCTTCAAAGCTCCTCTAACCCTAGATATGCAGACGCGGTGCCTGCGTCTTGAGCTCGATGGAGCGCACAGTTTTATGGGCTCTGCAGATATCTTAAACATGGCTACTTTTGGGCTATATGAATCTCTTACATTTGGCTACTTTTGGGCTACACAGTTTGGGATTTGGCGGTTTAAGCTAGAACCTACCTGGCAACCCTGCGCTCGGTACCAATTTAGCAATCCAATTTTACGGTCTGTATTTCTCTGCTACGCCTTAAATTACGTTCCATTATAATTCCATGTAAGATTGAACATCCCGAACGTCAACTTAATGTGCACATTATGAGCACAAAGCGCAAGTCTATCGGTCGTTTTTTTTTACTGGCCTTTTTTTTTTTCATCTTAGCTTCTCTGCAGTGCTCTTAATCATAGGCATAGAGTTTTAACTTTTCAGAATGGGCAGGGGCGTAGTCAGGCTTATGACTCGGTCTGAAGCCTCGTGGAGCCTTGTATACACCCTTGACCACATCATGTGTGCTCTGGGATGTTCGCACCTAAAGTCCCTTAATACTTATTTTACAAGTAACGACGACCAATACAAATGACAAAGCACAATCCGCTGGAATAAAATGGTGGCATTCAGCTCAAACCTCTGCCGTGCGCCACCATTGGCTTCCCAAAACCTGCACCGTCACGCAGTCGGCGCTTCAAAGAATGCCGCTACTAGTAAGGAAGCTCTTATCTACTTTATTCGCACCTGCCCATGGCCTAACTACAAAAGGCTTTTAACTCGGGCGGGTTTTGCACCGTCATGTTGCTTACCGTTTTCTCTCGCTTGCTATCAAGCTTGCTGACAGTTGCCGCTAATCTCTCGCGCATATCTTATCAGTGCATTGATAGCATACCCAACATTCCAGCAAGGTCGAGCCGTCCGTGGACTTTAAGCGTTCAGTGCTCTTGCGCAACGAGAGGCATCCTCTCCACACAATAGACATGGAGACAGGCAGCCCTCCTCCCGTTCGCCGTCCGCAGCGCCAACGAGCAAGGTCCTGTACATTGTTATCACTATAGGGTATGTGTGACGGAGTCAACTCCACCGCTGCTGCACTCGCAAACCTTTATCGTAGCATAAGCAAGCAGATCGAGTGACCGAGGACTCGTCTAAGTTCACGGAGGCAGCATAATGCGTTTGGATGGCTGAAAGTGAACTGCCATCTTGACCGAGAGGCTTTGTGTTCAACCACACTCTTCCCTTGACCGTGCACGTGCATATTGCCACGGGATTGCGAATACGGAAAGCGTAGCCGAGACGCGCTTGTATGGGCGCTTGACGCGCCGGTCAGAGAACGGGTTTTGCGAGCCGTCTGTGCCTCCGCCCGCCGCTGATTTACCTGGACAGGCGGCGAGGAAAGGAAAGCTCCAAGGTTGAAGAGACATTTGGCCCCTGAACTCGCGCGGAGCGTGTCTCGTCGTCTTTTCCGTGCTGCGTCGGTGTTGTGGGCAGTGTTGTGTCGTCCCCCGTGCTTGCTTCTGGATATCGAAAAACAACTCGGCTGTCGTCCGTTCAAAATGGCAAGTACTAGTTGTAGTATGCAGCGTGTGACTTCCACAGCGGACGCGCTCAACAGGAAGGAGAAAGCAGCTAAAAACAGAAACCATATCACAGGATTTTTTTGTTGTTGTTTTTGTGGTATCGTGGTGCGACAACACATGTTCCTTCGCACTTATCTTTAGACCGATGTGTAAGATAGAGGATGTGTGCATATTTTTATCCGGATTTTCGATGTGGTAGCACAGCTGCAATTCGTGCAAAAAAAAACTGTTAGAGTGACGAAAACAATCCCTGGAGAAGGGAACAAGAGGGACAAAGGACAAACACAAATGTTTCACTTGAACTTTGAATACGCGTGCCTGAGTGTATTTTGATTTGCCTAATTTATATACATATATATGTATAATAGCCCGTTCTTCACAATGAACAAAACCATTTTTCTAAAATATATAAAACATATCTTTTTACACCAAAATTTTGAACTGGAACTAGGTGAAATGCTACATTTAGGCTGCTTGATTTTTGTACCCAAGTCTGTCAGGTGTTTTAAATAGGTAAAAATGAAAGCACTCACAATAATTTTTATTCTAAATGTATGACGTATGGACTATTCTTTAACTAAACCGCTTTAGCATATTTATTGCCACAAATAAAATGCCAAACAATGCATCTTTGACGTTTGGTACCGTATTTGAAGTCTTGTGCGTTATGATTTATTATACATATTGCTTATCACATACTGCATACCCTTATGAAGCCTATACATGTGCTATCGACTGGTATCACTTTGGTTTAATTTATTTTCACGAAATAATTGATATAAATGTTTAAATGTCGTCAAAAAAGTAAATTTAGCCATAACTTGGAACTCACGTTATTAAAAAAGACCGTTTATTTATTTATTTGATTTTATATCGTTCCCACTAAGGCCTCTTTTTGTGAACATTATCAAAGGCCCCCCCCCCCCCTCCCCCATTCTTTTCGTTGTATTTTCTGCAGAAGTGCTAGTAAACACAGATACATTTCACAAGAATCGGCCAGAGGGTAGTAGAAGTTGGCTTTACAATGTTAAGGAGAGTGTTTGGGGGGAGGAAGGAGTGACAGAGTGAGTGAGCTAAAACATGTTATTTTACTGTATATTAATCAGAGAATCAGCCTGCCTTGGCCGAGGGGTTGGAGTAAGTGACGTAGATGATGTCATGGGTACTAGATCTTCTTATACAATCCAACAGTAAATCGAGGATGGCTTTTCTGTGTTCTGATGAGCCCATAGGTCGAGCCCACTCGTCTAGCGTCCTCAGTTTTGTCATCTTTTTTTTTTAATTAAATGGTGGTGGAGAGGTGCGTCGTGCCCTCATTAGGAAAAGTGTTTGCCTACCTTTCCGCTATTCTAATGTTACTGGTAAAGCATGCTTTTTTATATTCATTTTGTTATTATTAATATTATATTTCTCATTATTATTAATATTTACGTTAGGACACTTGAGACGGAGGGCATATTGTTGTTTATATCAGTTTAGTATATATAATATTTTTTAATCGCTCACCTTATGTGCGTTCGGCGGTTTGTCATGTTCTTTTCCTCCCGAAGAGTGCACCGAGCCGACTCTATCCTAACGAGACTGCTGACGCGATGTTGTCGCGATCAATCCAGTCACCTAGCTGCTCCAGCTTATTTCACTCGAACTTACTTGAGTCGAGTTTTCATAATGCATGACGTTCACAGATTTGGTGCCCTGTGCAGCCAGTGGTGTCACTAGGGTCAGCGGCACCTGGGGTGTTAATCCCACCGCCCCCCCCCCTCGTTGCCCGGCGCAACCCCCCCCCCCCCCCCCTTACATCGTCTCTCCTTAGAATGGACAAACTGCGAAGGCTAGTGCCAGCGCGAGGCGAGTAGCATTGACTGCCTTGGCTGGAGCACTCGTGCGAGCGCTCGTGCAGCTACTCAGGCTTCGCCTAAAGCAAATAGCTCGCGCTTTTAGCATGCGCTGCGAACAATAGTCCATGCTAAGGTGAGCCGAGGTATAGTGACACCACAGTGTGCCACTCAATGGCTAAATTTAATACCTATACTCCGAGTTGTGTGCAGTGCAGGCGAAGGCAACGCCAGGCGAAGAGAGAAAGGGCGAGCACCAGAAAGGCGGGACGGGAGAGGAGGGTGATGGAAGGCAAGGGGAGAAAGTGAGAGCACTAGGAACGTTAGAGAGGAGAGAAGGTGTCTCTCCTCTTCCCCAGCCTTCCTAGTGCTTGCCCTTGCTCCCCTCGCCTGGCGTTGCCTTCGGCTGTACTGCACGCAACTGGTGACCCGAAGTACAGAGGCAATAACCTTCCCCGTACGATAAAAATGTCGATTTTCACGCACCTAAGTGAGTCTGCAGCCTTTTCCATTTTTACAGAAGTTATTTTGATACTTCGGGAATTAATCGAGAATCCCCATAGCGCTGATAGAAGTTAGTATCTGAAACTGGCATCTCTCCCGACTGAGCAACGACTCGACAAAATCCTGACGTACATTGAGCCACAACTCACTACACGCATAAGCAGGAACAATAACTTGAGAAGTCCCATCTCTTTGGTTTTGTCGACAAAAACCAATTTGTCTATATACATTAGCTAATTTCCTAGACACATTTCAACCGAATGCAACTTCTACTTTGCCTTACTTTGTCTTTCCGCTCTGAGTGTTGTAATTTTTAGTTATATGGCAATAGGAATCTCCGTGGAGTCGTGTTTAGTCCACCGCCAGGAATTCCATCCTGAACCTCCCTGAGCATATCATGCTTGGCAACTACTTTTGGGCACAGATATGAGCTCAACCTACTGGCACAACACGCTGGGTTTTCAGCCTTGCGTGCGAAGCAACTCTGGCCAAAGCACGTTAGTATACTTGATCGCGGCAGCGCTATGAGGGGCAAGGTTGACCTCAGCTCAGCAGATTCACAAGGTGCTCTTTCAAAGAGTAAACGTTCATTTCGTTATATCTTTTTTTCATGTCGACCATCGTAAGGAAACTCGATCAAATCTGTAAACGACAGCCATTGATAAATCTAGACACAGGCAACTTAGAGTGTAAAAGCCTCGAGCAAAGGAGTGCACCGGTCGCAGATCCCGTCTTATCGCTTTTACAGCATAAAAATACAGCCGTGATGAGAGATAAAGAAATATTATATATATATATATATATATATATATATATATATATATGTATATATATATATATACTGAGATAAAAAAAAGGCTCGAGGTACACCTATGCACTTCTTATGAGTTGTGAATGCGAAAGCATGCACGCCACTCTCCAACTCCCTTCTTTCGTTTGGGGGGCGTACTTGCGTCGACGGTTGAGCGCGCGCTGTCCTCGGTGCGTTGACGTCGGGCGTGGAGCGGTGGAGCCGCTGCCTTGCGGAAACGCAGCGCCATGGGGTGGCGTTCGTTGAAACTGACGCGCAGCGGCCAATGGGACCGAAGCCGAAATCCATCAGCTTTACTCTGCTCCTTTGGGATCGGGGAAACTAGGTGCCGTTTGGCTAGGCTTTTCGCGTGGTTTCATAGCTGGGAGATGGCTTCACTTTCAGAAAGGATTTAAGGTGCCGTTTGGCGCGGCTTCAAAGCTGATGACGTCGGCTCGCTCCATGGGACAATTAATGCTTTCGCATTAAAAAGAAAAAAGACCCAACCCGACTCTAATGTTTTAAAATCCCCACCCCCCCAAAAAAATGAACATTTGTTTTAGTGGCGTTGGAACAGCGGAGGGGTAGAGGGAGACATTTCGTTCTTAATGGGGTTACGATCACACAGCTCTCTCCCCTCCAGCCTCTCCACCACCACTTTCCGTCGAATCCTCCTCTCCCAAACACTTCCGACTTCCCTACCGTTTTTGTAAACTTGCGAAACTATATTTTGCCGATTCGGGGATGGTGACTTGATTATGCTCGCAAAAATTTAGCATTATTGGGAACAACATAAATAATCAAAAAGAAATAAAAAAATGGCTTTTTTTAATAACGTGGGTTCAAATCATGGCTTAGTTTTTTTATTAAATTAGGGGGTGATGCGGGCTAGTTGGTTCATACATAGTAAAATCAACACAGCGCACAAAAAAAAAACGAAGACTATAGGCAGTTACAGGTTAAAAAAGGTTTTCGAGGGAAATGAAGGCTGGGGAGGAGGAAGCAGACGAAATGCTGGAAAGAGGTGGAGGTTTCGTCCTCTCCTCTCCAGCATTCCGTTTGCTGCCCCTCCCCAGCCCTGCTTTAGGGTGCACACAAGACAAGCGCTAACGTTTTTATGGAATTTAAATATTTAAATAAATCATTTCGTGAAAATAAAGTGGCACTAGTTTATAGCACATGTATAGGCCTACAGGTATATATAGTATGTAATAAGCAAATTGTACAACGAATCCTAAGATTCAAGGCTCCAAATATGTGCCCAAAACGTCAAAGATACGATGTTTGCCATTTTTTTTATTTCGGGCATTAGATATGTTAAACGGATTAGATAAGCAGCATACATTTACAAAAAAAGAAGAATACTGTAAGTGTTTTTGTTTTTACCTATTTACAATAACTGACCGAACTGGGTACAAATATCAAGCAACATAAACGTAGCATTTCATCTTGCTCCACTTCAAAACTTTTGTGAAGAAAAATAATTTTTCAAGAAATATTTAAAAAGATTTTTTGTTGATTTCAGAAATGGTTCTATAACACACACACACACTATATATATATATATATATATATATATATATATATATATATATATTATATATATATATATATATACAGGGTGTTTGACGAATGGTGGACAAATTCGATATTGCGAAAACTACGCGTCGGAACTAATAAAGGCTTGTGTCGTTTTGGTCGTGGGCCAGGGGCCTATTTAGGAAAATTATGAAAGTCCGGGATAATTGGGTTGCTAATTATTTTTTGCGTAATTAATTTTTTAAATATTGTGTTTAAGGGCACGGTCTTATTTAGAAAATCGCTCAGCATCATGAAAAAAGACTAAATCAACAAATTGCACAACGATAGAAGGCACGCAAAGAATATTACGGCTTTCTGAAAAACCACACGAATTCAACGGGTTTTTAAGTTTCGGTTTGCTATCGGAGCGCATCTCGGCCCCGGCGGCACCGCGCCCCGTGGAGAGATAGTGCAACCAGCCTCTGCTGCGTCGCGCGATGACAGCGCAGCAGAGGTTGGTTGCACTATCTCTCCACGGGGCGCGGTGCCGCAGGACTGAGATGCGCTCCGATAGCAAACCGAAACTTAAAACCCGTCGAATTCGTGCGGTTTTCAGAAAGCCGTAAATGCTTCGCGTGCCTTCTAACGTTCTGCAATTAGTTGATTTACTGTTTTTTGGTGATGCTGAGCAACTTTAAATTGAAACCATGCCTTTAAACACAATATTAAAAAGTTAATTACGCGAAAAGAATGAACAACTTAATTATCTTGAACTTTCATAATTTTCCTAAATAAGACCTACTCAGGATCAAAACGACACAAGCCTTTTCTGTTGCGATGCGTAGTTTTCGAAATATCGAATTTGTCCACCTTTCGTGAAACACCCTGTGCATATAAGTCAAAGATACGTACTGTCGGAGATATACATATATACACAGGGTGTTTTTTGAGCTTTACAGATTTGTTTTTAAAAAGTTGTGAAAGTTACACTTATGTGGCTTACACAGGTGAGTTATACTGCCAGGGGGACATAAAGAGGAGGCTAATCATAAGGATCAATTAGCTAATTAAGTAAAAATTTTAGTTAACCTTTTAAATAATGAAATTAGGCATATGGTTCCAATTAGAAACTTGCTGAGCGTTTTCGAAAACCACTAAATCAGTTATTTTCACAAAGAGTTTCAGCGCTTGAGAAGCGTAGTAGAGCACTAAAGTTACCACTCGTGGAGCAGGTAACAAGGCTGACAGCTGGGGTTAGGCGCCCGCGCGAATTTTCCGTCTCTTATCAGAGCCTCAGCCTTGTACCTGCTCCACGAGTGGTAACTCTAGCGCACTTCTTATACGCTTCTCACGCGCTCTGCTTTTCTAAAAATTACTGATTTAAGGGTTTTGGACGACGCTCAGCAAATTTCTAATTGGAAACATATGACTATTTTCACTAATTTAAAAGTTAATTAACAAATTTTACTTAATTAGCCGACTGATCGTAATCATTAGCCCTATATACTATGTCCCCATAACTCACGCGAACAAACCGCATAAGTGTATAGCTTTCACGGCTTTTTAAAAACAAATCTCTAAAGCTTAAAAAATATATATATTTGAGGCAAATCAAAACACCCACACCGACACGCGTGTTCGATTTCAAATGAAACCACCCTAGAAACATATTTAATTTTTCAGAAGGACTAGGTTCTGCTCTAGCGACACTCTGCCGCTACTAAGTAATGATTTTCCCTCCTGCTGCGTCACCCCACGTTTCTTTGTCTCCACCTATCTCTCACTATCGTAATAAAAACTGGGTTTATTTAGGAACAGTTGTAATAATGTACATTGGTACAAACTCGGAAACTTGGGTGCGAGCCGGATGCCCATCCGACCGCCTCGATGGTCTCGACTCTCGGTAAACACAATATGGCGGATACTATGGTGGCTACGGATACTCAAAGAGGGTGATGTCCATCACACTAATGCTGTCCCTAACACTATCTCTCCTCGAATGAGAGTTGACCGCTGATGCGGCATTGGTATGTTTGGTGCGTTCCACCTCGAGGAGGAAAAGTTTGCCCAACCCAATAATATCTGCGCACAATACAAAGAAAGGCTGACACATATTTTCGCGGCTGGCGATTTTGATACCTGGTTTAAAGGGATACTACAACGAAATTTCGGCGCTCATTTTTTGGTCTATATGTGTCCAAAAGAGCAGTATCACATGGAACATACCAATATCTTGTTTAAAAAGTCTCGAAAAGGAATTTTAAAACGAATTAAACGATTAGCAAAGAGCACCTGGTGGATGTCGCTAACGCCTCGTTTGTAATGCTCGTCTAGGAACCTTGAGAGCTAGTGACGGAAATCGTCTCGCCTCCGGCCACGACGAGAGAAGGGGGAAGGAGGAACTCCCCTCTTTCCGAGAACCCTTTTTGTGAGTCGCAGAAGTCGCTATTGTCCCCCTACAAGATTATAGAAGATTAACCCGTCACTCAAAATTCGTACAAAAGCAGCCGCTTCGGTGGCTGGACCGACTAGGCCATCCTCTCGACGTCAGCCTCGCCGTAGCTTTGCCTGGCTTTGCTCGTTTGAGACGATTTACGTCACGATTGCGCTGGGCCTTCTCCGAGCGCTTGCCAGAGTGGGCCGTTTATAACGAAAAATACAGCCACCAGGATCAAAATACAAACGGGCGATTGTCATTTACGGATATTGTGGATCATATTCAACCTATTTTTGAACACGACGGGAATATTTCAAATTTCGTTGAAGTATCCCTTTAAAGACAACCTGAATTCATTCAGACAATAAAACGCTCTAATCCCCAAATGCAGTAAAAGTTTTCATACTGAATTATATTACGAAATGTTATACATTAACCTCAACTTGTTTTTTTTTGTGCGCACAAACGAGCAAGTTAGTGTGATTTGTCTCTCGTCAGTGACCAGGTACATTGATGTCGTGTCCTCTGTGCACCTTTCTCTAAAAAAAAATACTTGCTGATGGTACTTGTGTACCGTCTATAGAAGCATCCTTACAAAATGTAGATATGCCAGAATGACATCAGAGACTTTTGGTAGATAGTGCGCGTTGCACGTGGGGGCGCAGTTAGCCGCATACGATATACGAAAAGTCCCTGATTAGCTCCGGTTGTTTCGTTTTCGGGCTTCTCAATATTCGGAAATTATTTACTTCACAACTATCTTATTCTTCACCTCAACATTTCTGCAACGCCGTTCATAGAATATTTTTTTTTTAATTTTCACAACCGAAAGAACAAAGTGCACCCCCAAACACACACACACACACAACACTTTTATAGCGTTTTTTTTTTAAGAAATGAATTACGTATTGTTGAACGCTCATTTTCCGCTCAAGTGTAGCAGTGACTGTCCGAACCAGACGTGAAAGTTTCAAAAGTAACAGTTATCTTATTCAAAAGTTATAAGTAATTTTCTGAAATTTTCAGGGGAAAATGGCGGCCGGGACGAAGCTGAATGGCGCCAGTTACCGAAAACGGGCGAAAACGGGACCTACTTTCCCTCTGAAATTTTCAGAAAATCACTTATAACTTTTGATTTAGCTAATGGTTAGTTCTAAAAATTTGTCACTGGTTCGGACTGCAATCGCTAGCTTAAATCCAAGAAGAAGAAAATAAAGTGGTTAGTTTTTCTTATTGTTTATTGTGACTTTCAAATTTGCGCAACTTGTTTTCGCGTTTGTGCTGAACTATCCTTAGATTTTGGAAAGCGCTGCTGAGCACTTTGAAAAACACCCGCCATCTCAGTTCGACTCAAAAGGAATTTTTCGCAAATTCGTAAAAATAAAGTCACCCGGCCCGCTACAAGGGCGGCTCGCTGATAATGGGGTACCCGATCCAAGCAAGGTTAATGTTTCGTAAGCCAAAGGAAAATTCTCTCACAAAAGCACCGACAGCTGACTCGCTGTAGCGCCGGCTGTTTGCAGATATTTCGCATCTGTTAGTTCGCCCCAGCGCCGCCAGGAAGCTGTTTTGTTTGTTTCGTTTCGAATCTCCCCTCGTTTCCTGGCTGGTGGCTGGCGGCTCTTCGTCTAAAATGGAAGATCGGGCTCCGACGACGTGACCTATTAACATTCGGATTTCGCCTGTGCTCTCCTTTGTTGCTGCCGTAGCTCCGGAATGATTCTACGCCGACGGATTTCACGTGATCCTCGAATGAGCTAGTGGAGAGAGGCGTGGAGGCGTGCGTCTGTGGCCTGCCCTTCGTATACGACGCAGCTTTGCGAGGTAAGTGTGTGTGCCGCAAGCTCGCAAGCTCACGATCGCGTCTTACCTCGGCCCGAAGGACAGGGTGTCAGTAAACGTCAATGGAAATTAGACGCCCGCAGCGGAAGCGGGGCCTACTAGCGGCCCTTCTTAGTGCCTCGCGTACGCCCTGCGTCATGCGGGTCGCTCTTTCTGTGCAGCGAACAAGAACGGAGAGCCCGTGAAGTGTTCCCACTTTGCGCCGTCGCAACGTTGGGACAGTTCGTCGCCGAAATTGAGCGAAGATGGCCGAAGCCAGGAATGCCGTGGCCGGTCTGCGCATCCGAGAAATCGACGATGAACGGAATTCGGCGGCGGTTATGTTTCGAGTGTGGTTGAAGACGGCCATTCGGAAATACCACCGCATCAGGTAAGGCTGCCTTCACAGCGCGCTCACTTTCATCGCTGTCGTTGACAATCTAGAAGAGTACGGCCGCGTTCCATGTTGCAATTGTAAACCCGTCGGGCAGCCTCTTTGCCCAATTTTATTGCGGGATGTTGCCTAGGTCGCGCCGTCGCGCCTCTCCATGCCGGAGGGTGGTGTTGAAATTTCCTTCAATGTCAGAGTCTCGTGCGGATACCTTGGGACGGATTTGGTAGCTCATAAGCCGGCCGCTTCGCAGTCGTGTCACAGAGTCCCATATTTCTCTTCTCTCTGTCTGCCGGCCTTTGGTATCCGTGTGGGACTAAAGTTTCAGTAAGCTCGATATTTCAGGACGAAGCAGTTGTAAGCTAGGAAAGTGAGGAATGTGGTCATGAGCAGTTTTAACCCTCTGGTGAATTACAAAAAAATAGTAGAGATACATAATTATCCTTGTCATTAAGTGCAACTACTGCATTATGTATTAGTATTAAAGACAGTTGAATTCAATGGACATTTTGGCGTCCATAGGAGTGTGACAACAACACTTGAACTTGAAGTAGCCCTAAGCGATTGTCTAGTACTTCCTGAAACCTTATCCTTGGTCAGGCTGCCAAAATGATAGCACACCAAGCCAAGAGAAGTGATAAGCCAAGGTCTAAAGGGAAAGAAATGACACCTAGTCGTATTGCTCCTTCATCGTTTGCACTCTCCCACAGTACCCCATTTTCGTGCAAGTACTTTATAATTTTATTCTACGTGATAACAATTATACCAGTAGTTTTATAATTTGTTCAGACTTTGCACTTCCATAAACAGCGTTAACTAACAAAAATGGAATCCAAAAGTCAGTGAAAATAAAACAATAAAAGAAAATATGTTGGCCCGAGCACAACAGGTGCAGTCTGACTGGTCTTGATAGGTGAAGTTGGTCCGTAAAGGTCCGTTCTACTGACCCAGCAGATTCTTCCCGATCCCACTGGTGAAGGGTCAATGCTTGAAGATGTCTGTCCATTTGTATTCATCTGGATTGGCTGGCGTGGCAGATGTTTTGGGCTTGAAAGATTACCAGAATAACAACTCTTTGCTAAGCAGTCAGTTCAAAGAGGTAATCTTCTTTCAGGGCGGATTTACGGGTCAGGCTTGGGAATGGGGAGTGTTTGGCTGGGGGAGGTGGGGGGGAGGGTCTGTCTGCAGAGATTGGAGGTCACGGGGAGATGTGATGTCACAGGATGTGCAGGGTGTCCACCAACCTGGAATACCTGGATTTGTCAGGGAATTTCAAAGCATCTGGAAACGCCTGGGAATTGTCAGGGAAGTCAGTAAGACCATGTTGGCTAAGTCAGGAAAAATGGGTGATGTGGACAGTATAGTGACACGGGAGGGTGTGATGGTGTGGATGGCACACTGAGTGACAGTTACCCAAGGCATCACTAGGCAGCGTAAGCCACCACCTGGTTCACCAAATTAAATGGGATCAGCCCACCGAACAGCTGCTTTGCAACCTCATCCCTGCATTTTCTTCTATTGCAAAAGTCAGGGAATATAATCAAAGTATTCAGGGAAAAAAAACTTAGAAAAGTCAGTGGGAATGAGGGGCAATTAGGTAGACACCCTGGATATGTTGCCTAGATCTGTTTTGTTGACTTATTATTTGCCATGTCAACAAAGGCTATACATTGTTTCCTAAATACAAGATGGTGTGCATAAATTTTTTTTCCATAAAAAAGTTGTTTTTGGGAGGAACCTCTCCCAAAAGTAAGGGGGGGGTCGCTCCCTCCCCTTATCCGTAATGCTTGTCTTCTGCCCTCCCCTTCATTTCACATTCTACATTTCTTTCCTTAATCCTTGTACTATGCCACACATTCAAATGGAAATGAAAACAGGTGACTGGTTGCCACTCAATGTAAAAACAACCATTCAAATCAAATCAAATCAAATAGTTTATTTTCCCATTTACAAAAATGGGGGAGGCCGAAGAAAAAGCTGATAAATCAGCTTGACATGGTCCTCGGCCACCTTACAGAGGCAGTGGCGGCGGCAATGGAAAAATATACACTGAAGAGTTAGGAAGCAAAATATAGTTAGTGAAAATACAAAAGGGCGTGTCAGGAGCACTGGGAAGAAATATTAAACAACATTGAGAAACGTTCCCAGAAAAAAAAAAAAAGTTATTATTTAAAGTGCCCCAAACTTACTGTAATAGTCTTTTAATTGGTGCACTTCTACAGAAACACTATGGGTAAAAACAAGTATGTTATCACACTCTAGATATACTAATACATAAATATTAAAACAAATATTAACACCAGTCAGTAAAAGTGAATTACTCAACAGGCTGAGTGACACAGAAGCCGATGCACTTACATCGAGATCCGAGGTGGTGACACCATGTAAAACGACTGTATCCATGAAAGGGTGAAATGTTGCATGATGGATGAATATAAAAAGATTAAATGTCTGGTAGAGTGAAAGTTGACTTGGAAATTAGCGTCATGGAGGAGCTGAGCTGAGTCAATTGCACTATTTGCAACCTTATGTAGAAAAACTGAGTCACTGAGCTTCCTTCTCTTTGACAAAAGTGAAAATGATTTTTTTCTAGCAGATATTCATAGTGTTCAGTATTCATGGCCTGTATCTTTGATGGTGGATTCCACATCACGGACTCAAATTCCAGTCACAACCTTATTAAAGAGTTGAAAAGATAAATCGGGCTATAAGGGTTAATAATATTGAAAGACAAGCATGAAACAACTCTTAATATTACCATTGTGCTACTCTGGATACAGTAATCAACATATTTAAATGTTAAGTCACTGTCTAAACTCACACCAAGATATTTCACAAGAGTGATAGGCTACACTGTCATTCCATCAGGGTGATATATATGCAGCCAACAACAGCATGACGTCGTTACAATGAAAGCATTTCGGATTTTATAGCGTTCAGCAGCAATTGACTCTGTTTGCACCACAGAAGCATGTGTGGTGCATCGGATTGTAATATACAGCAGTGCACTGGGTCCGATTTCTTTTAAACAATTTTGTCACCAGCCAAAAGGAGGAACTCAGAACCTTCAACACACGGCACTGTATCATTTATAAAAAAACTAAAATCAAAGAGGGCCCACAACTGATCTCTGATTAATGCCAGGCATTGAAATAAAGCTGTGTAGAAACTGCCTACAGCACAGGCAGTCTTTGCGTGGAATGACATTTAACTCTTAAACCAATTATACAACTCCGGGCAGGCACCACATAAGAATAGTTTGTGCAAGAGTAACTTGTGACAGACTTTGTCAAAGGCTTTGGTCATAGGAAAATATATTGCATCAACTTGTCCCCTATTTGATAAATGGTGACCAGTAATCCAAAGAAGCACATAGATTGGTTTCTACAGATGGACCACTCAGAAATCCATGCTGTTAAGGTGTTAAAATTTGCCGAAAGTAAAAATGTAACCATGTATGTGCAATACAACAATCCTAGAAACCTTGGTAAATTCACAACTCAGGGAAACAGTACGGTAATTTGTAAGAACAGAAGCATCACCTCCCTTCAAAATCAGAACAATCACTGACTTCCTAAATTAGGGAAAGACACCTGAACTAAGTGAAAGATTAAAAATGTGTTTCAGGATAGGAATGAAAAAAATCGTGAAATATGCACAAATTATTAATCCAGCATCTGAAAACACTTCCCAGACATTGATATATAGAGTTACAAATTTGATTTTCTGGAAGCTGTAACACCACTTAATAGCATACAACAATAAGAAAAATGCTTTAGAAGGAGTTGGCTTTCTTTGGAGCGATTTCTTGCTTTGACATCTTAAACTCAGCACTTTGCATCATTAATACAGTTCACTGATTGCTTATTTTTTTTTTTTAATTCTGGGCATCTCTTTTTGAAGGTTTTATACAGGGTGTTTTAGAGAACGCAGGCCAAATCGCTCCTGCGAAAACTACTCATCGCAACGAAAAAGGCTTGTGGCGTTTTGGTCCTGGGCCAGGGGCCCATTTAGGAAAATGATTAAAGTCAGGGATAATTAAGGTGTTAATTATTTTTGTGTAATTAACTTTTTGAATATTGTGTTTAAGGGCATGGTTTCAATTAAAAAATTGCTCAGCATCATCAAAAAACACTAAATCAACAAATCGCAGAACGATAGAATGCGCCGAAACATTTTGCGGCCTTCTGAAAAACTGCACAAATTCGACGGGTTTTTAAGTTTCGGTTTGGTATCGGAGCGCATCTCGGTCCCGGCGGCACCGCGCCCCGTGGAGAGATAGTGCAACCAGCCTCTGCTGCGTCGCGCGATGACAGCGCAGCAGAGGTTGGTTGCACTATCTCTCCACGGGGTGCGGTGCCGCCGGGGCTGAGATGCGCTCCGATAGCAAACCGAAACTTAAAACCCGTCGAATTTGTGTGGTTTTTCAGAAAGCCGTAAAATGCTTCATGTGCCTTCTATCGTTGTGCAATTTGTTGATTTAGTGTTTTTCGATGATGCTGAGCAATTTTCTAATTTAAACCATGCCCTTAAAAACAATGTTAAGAAAGTTAATTACGCAAATATAGTTATCAACTTAATTATCCCGGACTTTAATAATTTTCCTCAATGGGCCCCTAGGCCAGGACCAAAACGCCACAAGCCTTTTTCGTTGCGATGAGTAGTTTTGCAGAAGTGATTTGGCCTACGTTCTCCGAAAACACCCTGTATATAGGCCTATAAAAAATCTTCTCAAATGGCAGAAATGTTTTATTCATCTTATGCCATCAATATGATGGTTGTTAGCGTCCATGACATGATTTCAGTCAATATGCTGGGTATAAGATGGTGACTTGATCCTAACATTCAGCGTACATACCGTATTTTCCGGTGTATAGACGCATCATTGTATAAGACGCACCCCACTTTCCCAAGTTTCTAAGTAAAAATTAGTATATAAGGTGCACCTGTGTATAAGACGGACCTATATTCATTTATGATGCATCATTTGCATTTAGCTGTCTTAATAGTTAAAAAAGACTAATCAGCATCAACAGGAGTTCCTGTTGATGCTGATTAGAGCACCGTTGTACAAGACGCACTCCCGAAAATTTTAGAAAAAGAGTGTCTTATACACCGGAAAATATGGTACCTCCTTTTTGTGTTGTCTTTTGGAACCATGCTTCTGGTGTCTAACTCTCTCATATATGTGGCCTTCTTGGTCTATTTCGTGTTTCACTCAGAAAGGTTTTCCTACAGTAAGTGACATAAACTCTGTCACTGGTAGCGTCAAGTGAAACTGAGTTTTTCTATCTTTTAATTGACCTTCCCCCTTCCCCTGAGGCAGACTGACATGAAATCTCTGATGTTGTGAAGATGCTATTGACAACGTCAGTTGTAACTGAGTTTTTCTTTCTTTTGACTGACATTCCTCGTTCCTTTGATGCAGTGTGTCATTAGTAACAATATGGTATAACAAAAAATAAAACCTGGGCTGAGGTCACTTTTGGATGCCATGCTGAATTACATTGTCACATTTTCATAGAAGTGGTCTGCATTAAAGCACACTCCTGACATACTTCATAAACCTAGCGAGTTCATAAGTCTGTCAAGTGTGCAATGCAACCAAGCATAACCAATCATAACGCACGCCTAATGCACACAGGGCACATTTTGTACCCCCTGGGTTTATCATATTGACCAAGACAAGGACAGGACTGATGTAACTGTATTTGACATGTTCAACCTTCCTTTTGTATCCCCCTCCTCCATGTGCAATATATGATGTTTATGTAGCCAATCTGATTGGCAGTGTTACTTAACGAAGCATAGGGAATGATCATTGGTTCGACATGAAAGAGGTACAGTGTTCTAAGCCCATTATCTCGCAGCGTGAGTGAGACGGTTACAATGATGAGATGATGTCAATGCACATATCGCATCAAAGTAGTTTTAATGAGGATGAGAGCCAGCATCTCATCTCCTGAAGTTAGATAGAAATGCCGGTTAGATGACATTTTATGAAGTACAGTATTTTTTCTGCTCCCTTGTTTGATGTCGTTCTTCCTCTTGCTCCTATAGTTGATTTTTGTGGTTTCTCCCTTTCCCTCAGTGCAATATTTCTTTCGGCATGAGGGGCTGCTGCCACAAGTCTTTCCGCACGACCTCCTCTGATGCAACTTTCTCGCTTTATTTGTCCACATTACTGCAAAAAAAGTGAGATAACTGCTGTAAAATACCGAGCAAGCGCCCACTTAAAATTTATAGAAAATCGCGAAAAAATGGGGGATGGGCGCTTATCCGGTCATCAATTTTACATATAAATGTACTGTGCATATTTTCTCAGATCTTAGGAATTTGGATATGGGCGCTTAATGTGGAATGGGCGGATGCGCGGTATTCTACGGTAAGCTTATTCATAAAGATCTCGAACACGGCTGCATAACTCAAAAAATAGCACGAGCCAAAGCACATTCCATTTGAAACCTCGCGGGGTTTCGCCTTCAAAAGAGATGCTGTAGTTTTGTTTCGTCAAGTTTGACGGTACCCGGAATCATTAGGGCTTGCTATTATCTGTTTTCTTTAAAAAATGAATTGCAGAATTGTAAAACAAGAGTGGGATTGTGCACATATTGAACCGCCTGGACTTTGTGGCGTTGTGTTTAGGAGAAACCGGCCGAAGGCGCAGTACTTACTTCAAAGAACATAAGTAAGACGTAGCAAAAGCCACACATGCCGCAAGGTCAAAGACAACTTGCAGGCCATTGTTGGATGATGGGTCACAATTTTGAGTTCGGCAATATACCTTGGTGGTGTGAATAAATGTGGGGCCCACGGAGGTACATAGAATCGGGGTGCATCAGCAGCCACTCATCAGCCTGCAATGCCAAATGTGATCTCCTTCCCGAAGTGTATTGGAACCTCCTTTAATAGCAGCAGTAATTGTTTTGCCTTCTTATCTCCCCGTCTCACCTTGGCATCAGTGATGCCAAGGTGAGAAATGAAATGTCTGATTAAATATTTATTTTTATTAAGTTGGTATAGTATGTGTTTTATCATAATGAGTCCCGGCTTCTGGAAAATCCTTGCACTGCAGAATGTCATATGTACCAAAGAATACTACAAATAGGTTTTGTATTTTTGAATAAATTTGCAAAAATGGTATATAACCGCTCGAGATCAACGTATTTTATGGTATGGATTATTCGAGAAATTTTGTATCCTGGAGTTTACTGATCGAATTTGGACACGTTCAGTGTTCACCTCCTGCAACAAGATTCAGCTGACTTTTGTGGCTAGGGGTTGAACTTCTGAACTACTCAAGTGATCAGAATGAAATTTGCAGGGAAGATTTAACTTCAAATGTAGGTGTACTTTGCAAACTTTCAGCTCTCTAAGACAACTTTACTTACCTGCATAAGAAGATGTGTCACTCTGTGTTAAGAAATCTATGATATGCAAATGAAGCTATTAAGCATAATTTTAACTGCTTGAATATAAAGTGGGTCATGTGGGACTTTGGGCTATCTAGTTTTTATAACTCAAATGTAAATATTTCAGGAAGAGAGATTACCTCAAAATACGAGATGCATAACTGTCTTACGTCAATTTTTGAAAACATAGGTTTTTCTCAATGAGGACTTTAACTTAAAACAAAATAAAGTGGATAACCCGATTCCCCAGTAAATTTCAGTTCAGAAACATCTTGATTGTGATATCAGAATACTTTTACCTTTGAACAAAGGGTTCCTTCAGTACAAAATTTTCAGCAAAAAGTGGAACTGAGAAAAATGCATTCAAACATAGAACTCCTTTACTTTGTTACTGCCTCACAATGTGTTGAAAATATTTTATATCAACATAGCTATTTGGCGCATGGTTATCAAATTTAGTGTAAGGGTGTATAATTAGTTTCTAAAACCGAAAACCTCAAAATTGAGAAATGAATTTTTTCGAAAAATTTTTAAACTTAGGTTTATGTTTCCCCTTAATTTTCTACTGGCCGTATAAGAAAATATGGATGATTATTTTTGGCTTATCACTCGGCGCAAAGGCATATTCATTTTGTGGGGTACGGCGAGTAGCATTTCTGTCCAATGTGATGACCTTTTGTCGGGTATGAATGAAACGCGAGCAGCCGAGTGCGTGGCCTACGATACATGCTGCGCTACCTAGAGGCAACTAGGGACTGATAAAACTATGGGGTGGAAAGGGGACTGCAAGGCTGTGCACCTACTCTAATGTGCATACCCTTGTTTCCCCTCTTTTTACTCAACTGTTTTATCTCATTCCTAGTAGCTTGTGGATTGCGCAGGATGTATTGAAGGCCTCGCACTCCGCTTTTCGCATTTCATTCATACCCCATAGTGCCTTGGACTCTCTGCTATCTTACTGCTATACTAGAGGCTTATGTCTCACTTCGCAGCAGATAAATAACAGAGTTGGCTTGCTTAGGAATCATGTTTCATGGTCTGCTGTGCTGCAGAAGTATCTTGTCTGGTTTTCAGCAGCAGACAATCTTTGGCAAGCTGCTTTCAGTTTCAGGCTTTCTCTTCACATGCTTTCTATGCTGCTCATGTATCTGGACGGTCAAGGTCTTGCAACATTAGCGGGAATGGTAGTTGTGCTAGCTGCCGTGGTAATTTTCTTTGTGTTCTATTTTTGTCTGAATGCCTCAAAAATTATCTGTGTTTTTATTTTGTTAGATGTGCATTGCCCTTGGCATTGTGCTTGATGTTTTTGATTACCCTTGTGATTACCCTTGTGGTCTTGCCTTGGTTTTTTTTTACTGGCTCTAAGAAGGGTAGTACCTTTTTGTTACGGGAATTTTATAGCCATATTCTTTGTGGGAGCTTATTTATATATATATTTTTTTTTTTCAGAATAGTGTGATATTTATACTTCTGGAGGTTCCCATTTGTACAATTCCCGTCCCATCTTAAATGAAGGAAACACAGTCCTTCATCTAAAGGGGCCCTGCAAGGACTTTTTTACTGGTTTTTAATTTGCACCGAACCTGAGCGCACCGAACATAGTAACTTAAAACTTTTCTTTTCTCGAATTTAATTTTATTTTGAAAGTTATAGGCAAATTAAAATGACAAAAACAAGCAAAAAATAACCTCCTTCATGACGTCCTTGGTTGCTTGAGTGGCCGTGAACTAGAGGAGGGGTAGTGAGCTCAGCGAGCGGTCACGGCTGCCGCACTCCGTGTTGACGGCTCGAGATGGCGCCACTAAAGCCACTAAAGCTGTTCTGGCTAGGCTGTATGAAGCGGGCAGCCAGGGCAGCTCGCATTGCATTTGCTGCGCGATTATACACTAATTCGGCATGACACTTCATTGGCCACAAACGACAGCAAACAGGGGGTAAAGATCAGTTCAGAACGGGAGCCATTTCGTGCTGCCATACCGCCAAAAGGCCAAACCACGAGCCAAAGCTGCACGCCAAAGGCCTTAGGAACGCTCGGAACCGGTGGGATCCTCCAGTCCATACGACCGCAGCGCCGCCGCGTACATCGGGACCTTTCTACGCTCGCCGCTCGTTAGTGCCTGGTCCCACTACACCTTTCTAGTATGCGCCGCCTTTTCCATCGCTTGGTGGCGGGTATGTCCACGGATCATTTCTTGTTTCCATATTCTCTAAACTGCATTTGTTTCTTTTCTGATCTATAGTGAACAAAAACTACTTTCATAAATAATTGAAACGGTTCGCGCCGCTTTTATTTTGTATTTTGACTAAAAAGAAGCTTTTAGCGGCTCTTACCAGTAGTAAGCCCAGGACCAAAGACGTCACATATCGCGCGCTTTCGGCACCGCGGGTCGCCCCCGTAGGTGGAGGAGGTTTCCGCGTCGTCCGGTTAAAATATGACGCACTGATATTTAGTTACTCTCTCCGTGCCCGCTGGCTTGCCCAAACCCCGCGGGACGTGGAAACCGTAGAAAAGGTAGTTGCTTAAATATGATTGCCGGGCCCCTTAAAGATGGGCGATAAAATCACACTACCTTTCCTTTCACCTTTTTGGAACAAGATGTTAAAAGTGGTAAGAGCAATGTTTTTTTCGACCTTAGAGAAAGCAAGTGAACACTGCTCACAATTTATTTCCACGTGAAAACCACAAACCAAAATTATTGCACATTAATTTTGTAAATGGCATGCATTTATTTATCATTGCAATAGCTGGCCATGAATTCATAGCCTTTCTTCAGGGTGAGTTACTGTTTCTGTTCTAAACCAAAATAAGAAAGTTGGAAATTAGTCTTTTCAGCTCAGTCTTTCCTCTTGTAGCATGCAAAACTGCATACTGGCTTGACTCATTACGTTAGTCGTCGTAAAGACACCTGTACAGTTTACAAAAGGGCAGCATGAGTGTGGACAGTGGGTACGAGTGGTAGCTTTGTCATTGCAGAAATCAATTCCTTTGCAGCCTGTGCCTACACTGGACCACTCATTTTAACACAGAATATCTCCATCAGCAGATTTCCATGGAGTTCCGTAACGGCCGGTTGTAACGAAAAACCGACATTGAAATGCATTACGTCCATTGGCGTAATGCATTTTTTTAATGCATTTTTTTTATGCATTTATGTAAACGCATTACTCCTATAGGCGTAATGCATTTCCATTTCCTCAGTCCCCCGGTAGGATTTGAACTCACCACCTTGAGATTCCGAATCAAGTGCTTTGCCGACTGAGCTATCCAGGGTTGACGGTACAGACCACGCAAGAGCAAGATGATTTGTGCGGCGTGCACTTCGCAGCCGTTCTACCGTAAAGTTCCGAGAGAACGCCCGCCCCCGAGAGGTCGCCCATCCCGTTTTTCTGGCTAAATATCTGTAACATAAAAATTCCGAAACATCGCCCGCCCCCGATTTCCGTCGGACGTCACGCACTGTCCGACGGGAATCGCATCAATTGCGCAATTTGCTGTACCGGCACGTCAGACAAGCGAGTTTATAGCGGATTCCCGCATTTTTGTCCGCGATCTGCGTGTGCGATCTCGATTCCACGAGAGTTGGTCCCGCGTGCACTATATATTGCATTGTGAAATACAATTTTGCTGCGTTCGCAATCTGCGGTATTTGTTCCCGTAACATACGAGTTTGTAGCGAATTCCTGCCTTTTTGTCCATGATCTGCGCGTGCGATATCGGCTCCTGTGACAGGCAAGTTTGTAGCGGGTTTCCGTGAGTATCGCATCGTGAAACTCAAATTTACGGTGTCCGCGATCTGCGGTATCAGTTTCTGCGTCATAGTTTGTAGCCTGTTTTTGATAAAGTTTTGATGTGGCGTCCCAAAAGATAGCCAACCCCATGTTTTTCACCATTTATCTCTTCATTTTGGGTGGGCGTTCTTTCGGAACTTTACGGTAGTCATGTAGTGCCATCTCACGGCGTGTGTCAGAAATGAAAGCGAATCCTCAGTAGGCGGTGCCATTCAGACGCCTTTCTCTTCTTCCCCAGAAGGCCCATTGCACATTCTGTGCTTACCAGTCTTTGGGAGCATGATCAAGCTTGTATAATTTTTTAAACTGTATGTGGGCATATAGTAACTGTTTCATTATTGCTTTGTAGCCGCCTCATTATGCAAGAAAGTTACAGGCGTGTGATGGCTTTCATTGGAAGTTTGAAGACAAACTAGAATGTAAAATTAGAAAGGCATGATATCACCTTTTTTTTTAGTTTTTTCTTTGCAACCAGTCTTTGCTTCTCAACAAGTGCTCTGAATTCTATTTCTTTATTTATTTATTTGAGCCTTTGTTCAGTGAGCATGAATAATTTGAGACTATTGAGAATTCTACTGATTGAAATCGTATTCTAGCTTTTGCTTTGAGCCATGTTGAATGAACCCTTAAACAGTTCTCATCCTTAACTGAAAAAGGCTTTTGACAAAACTTGAATGGGCAGTGAATATGTATGTACATAATTTTTATTTCTGCATTTCCTTTCATAGTTTCGGTGTGGAAAATTGCAAGAAACTGAGTAATGCTTTTGTTTTGCTTGGATGGTTGTGAGTGTATCATAAAACAGGCGTAACGCAATGGAAGGTGGATTAGAAAGTGTGCCTCCTTTTGGGGATCTTGGCCTTTTTTTGCATCCCTAAAAGTAGAGTATTAATTTTTTTTATTTAAGAAATTTTGTGGATAGTTTTTTACCATCTAAGCAGGAGAGGGCTAGATGCATTTTATAACAGAATAATAAAATCGGTCAATATTCGAAACATGTATATGCAGTTGGAGGGCAGTGAATTCCAGTCAATGATCATCCACGCAAAAAGTATACTTGAATATCTTAATTTTCGAGCACATGGTCTGATATTTTTTGAATGATTCAGCCTTGCTGAGCACTGAGGAGCTGACCTAATGTATGTTTTTGTCCAAGCATGATTTGTTATTGATGATATTATGAAAAAACTAAACCTAACAACTTTCCTTCTGGCCTCAAGGGATTCAAGCCTACATTTGTGTACCAAATGTTCTTTATGAAACATAAAATATTATTAAATTTTCTCTGGGAAGATGGGCATAAGAGGGATTCTGATAAGGACCGCTTGCAACAAAGTGAAACACATTAGAGATTTTTATAGATACCCTCCATGGTTGTTGGAGCCAGAACATCTCCCTTTATATTATATAACTACCGTAAAGTTCCGAGAGAACGCCCGCCCCCGAGAGGTCGCCCATCCCGTTTTTCTGGCTAAATATCTGTAACATAAAAATTCGAAACATCGCCCACCCCTGATTTCCGTCACCGCACAATTTGCAGTACCGGCACATCAGACAAGCGAGTTTATAGTGGATTCCCGCGTTTTTGTCCGCGATCTGCGTGTGCGATCTCCATTCCACGCGAGTTTGTCCCGCGTGTACTATATCGCATTGTGAAATAAGATTTTGCTGCGTTCGCGATCTGTGGTATTTGTTCTCGTAACATACGAGTTTGTAGCGGATTCCTGCCTTTTTGTCCGCAATCTGCGCGTGCGATATCGGTTCCTGTGACAGGCAAGTTCGTAGTGGGTTCCCGCGTGTTTATCGCATCATGAAACGCGAATTTACGGTGTCCGCAATCTGCGGTATCAGTTTCTGCGTCACATAGTTTGTAGCCGAATTTTGATAAAGTTTTGCTGTGGCATCCCAAAAGATAGCCCACCCCATTTTTTTCACCATTTATCTCTTCATTTTGAATGAGCGTTCTTTCGGAACTTTACGGTAAGCACAAATAAAGCTTCTGGCTAAAAACGGTTAGCATCAGACTATACTAAATGCTCTTATCACATTGCACAAGGTACACTTGTATCCTGGAATTGTTTAATGAATCCTTTCAAGAGCGAGAGCCTTGTATTTTGTTTGCTCGCATTTTCGTTCCCCAAATGCAATTCAGTCATCATCAGGTTTAAAAGCTCCCAGCAAAACTTAATTTTCAAAAGAGAAAAGGGGATAGTGGAAAGAACCATGCACACATCCTATGCCGGCACAACTGCTGACAACTCGATCGGGACTCTGCCAAAATTATTCATCCTGTCGTGGTGGGAAAACACGAAGAAACTCCAAGTTCAGAGCCTCAAGTGGACCACAGTGATTGCTTGCTACCAGCCGATCTAGCACATGAGCATCTAAAGTCTTACAAAAACAAAACTATTATTTTCTTGCCTTAAAGGGGAACTAAAGTAGATTTGGAGTTTGCCTTTTTCTGGCACAGGCTTGATCTATGTCGTCCAAACATTCTAAAAAGTCACAAATTATGATCACACATTGACTTTTTCCCCATTAAAAATGTGTCTAAACGTCGTGAGATGCCCCTTTTTCTGACATATTTATAAAACTGGGCTCTGTTTGCAGCATTTGATCACATTTATTTTAGAGAAGAAAGCCACATATGATTGTAGTTTTGGTTTTTTTTCTAGAACTCTTGGGGTGCATAGGTTGAGTTTGCGACACAGACAAAATCAAAAACTACATTCTGTCCCTTTAATCTTTCTACAAATGTGGTGTCTTTGCTTGGAACATTATTAACGCTTTTCAATGAATTTGGTCGTTGTTTATACCCGTCACAAGTGAAATATTTTTCTCCGTTTAATCATCCACTAGGTATGTGCTATACCAGTCTTGTAGTGGTTGTCATCTTTGTGTGCTACATCACAACTGTAACTTACTTTTTCCTCACGCTTTCCTCATGCATTATTCATGCTTTTTCTGTCCATGGTTCAGTGGTTGTGGATGGCTTCCTTCCCCCAGAGTTTTTTTTATATTAACATGTTCCTCAATGTTCCTTCCCTTCAAAAGTTGTTTAAGGTTGTGAAACCCCCTGGAGTGGCATAGAGGTGCATGCATACCTAGATCTCAGTGATTGCATAATGGAGATGCGTGTAATATCTTCGATGGGGAAATTTCAAATTTTTATGCTGAAGACAGATTGTATCCCAAGTGTGTGATGTGCTGGCCCTTTAAGGCTTTAAATTGTTGGTTTTCAAATGAATCGTTGATATCGTTACAGAAATTGCCGCATGGTACATGTTCAAAGTACTGTGGGTGTGTAGCAATTGTGGTCTTCCCTGCATAGCTGTTGCCCCCTTCAAGTGCAGCCTGCCCGTCTTCTGTCCAGTTTTCTGCTTTCAAAAGACGAGAGCTTAGAAATCTTACTACTGTAAAGAATATTATTTTTGCGAGCAATTTTTTGTAAATTTTTAAAAAGTGGGTTGTGTGAATATTTTTTGGCACACATTATCATGATTTTAAGTGATACATTATGTTTTCACTGCCTTAGAGTGATATATTCACAATGCTGATTTTGTTTTCCGAGTTGTGAAATTCATGAAAATTAAATAATTTACATATTATAGGCTGGATAAAACTAAAAACATTGATTTGACTTTCTTTTGACAGCTTTTAAGTACAAACCCTTGTGCAGCCACAGTAACAAAACTTGCTTTACTCCTGCAGAATATTTTTATTCTGTGCAACAGTCGAATGTTGCCTATATTACAATAAATAGAACTACTTTGAAAAAATATTTTGTTATGAATTGTATGTTTTTTATGAGGCTGTTTTATTAATCTTCCTAATGAAAGAGCATGGATGCTAGGAGCAAGAAGTTGGGCTGTGCATAATTTGTGGCAATGATGTTGTGCTGTGCTTGTTTTATACTTTCTATTGCACTGTAGTATCTTTAATCATTTCAGGCCTTGTGAAAAAAGTAAATAAGCATGTCTTCAAAAACAAAAACAACACAATTTCAAGATATGCATTATTTTGTGTGTGGCATCAAGCAATAGTTGCATTCTTTTGTTTCTAAAGGCCAATTGAGTTTGGCTTGTTTCATGGTAATAAAAACCCGAGACTCACGAACACAGAAGGGGATGAACACAACACATGCTTTGCTTTCTCTAGTATGCCTTGTATTCTATTCTGTGAGATTGCATCTCTTTTCAATTACTCGAATTCCAATCATAATCATCTTCTCTGTCAGGATTTCGACAAATGCATCCCTCTCTCTCCAGCCATTTGGTTCTTGAATGTTTGATGAAGGCTAAGGAACCTTTTTCTGCACAGGAATTCCATCAGCAATGGCATGTGGCCCACATCAGTACAGAACATTGGGATTCTTTGCGTGATCGTTTTCCTGTTCATGCTCTCGGAAATTGATGTGGCAGAGTCCATCAAAGAGTTCTTTTGGGACACTGGAGACACATTGCATGTGCCTCACGGTGAGTATCTCAACTTGGCTTCTGGTTACTGTGGCAGTCACTACCACTGTGAAAAATAGTGAGTTTGCCTTCACCTATAAAACAGGCCACTGCTTACGTTCCTATTAAGGGCCACTCCAGACTAGAACCGGCATCTTTCATTTCACTTAGGAACCAATAACTTTATTTATATACATAAATAATAAAATTTGTTATAAAATAATGTACAAATTTGATTTATATAAAGACTAAGTCAGGGGTCTGAAGCCGGTGTGGGATCCGGCCCATGAAGCATTATTTTTAAGGCCCCAGCACACTACCGAAAAATCCCCACCCCCCACACACACACACGTGCGCACGCACACTGTGCCTGCACACACACACATGCATGCATGCTCATACACACACAGATACATGCACATACACACATGCATATGCACACACATGCACACACACACGTGCACACACACACACACTAAACACACACACACACACATCTACTTTCTCTCCAGGGCTAATGGCACAAGAAAAATAGTTAACTGTAACCCTGGTGTAACCGAACATATTAACTTTCAAACAGCCCAGTTGGTTGTTATAGTCCTTGCAACTCAAGAAGGTGGGCAAGGAAAGGAAGGCAGGGAAGGAGGAAGCAGACAGAATGCTGGAGAGAGGAGGAAGTTCCTTCTCTCCTCCCCAGTGTTCCGTCTGCTTCCTCCTCCCCGGCCTTCCTTTCCCTCGCCCTACCTTCTTGAGTTGCAACGGACTATACATCGTTTCACCTTAAGTCCAGACGCAGCCAATGCTACAAGCGCGAGCAAGAGGCCCTGAACAGTGCTTGCACTGCATGAGCGCGCGTGCTTGGCAGGGACGCTGAAAGCCCGGTGCTGGCTCTTGTAGCGTCTGCTACGCTCACACTTAAAGTGAAACGGAGTATAGTTTATTTCTGTTAATTATATTATCCGTGACCAATAGAACTTATGCAGAATTGCTTGCTTGTCTGAGAACACTGAGAGCGTCACCATTTTAATGTTGGCAAGCATCGTGGGTATTGAAGCACGGTGGAGGCATTGGAGACAACCGTACGGGCAGTGTGCGATGGCGCGGCAGCTGTGTTTTCTGCCGTCTGACCATGGAATGTGGACAATCAGTTTAAACGACCTACAGCAGCTGTCTGATGACACTGTTGGAGGCCTGTGCACGCTGCCGTGCCATCGCACGCTGCCCGTACGGTTGTCTCCGATGCCTCCACCTTGCTTCGGTATCGACGACGCTTGCCAACATTAAAATGGCGACGCTCTCAGTGTTGTCAGACCATCAAGCAATTTCGCATAAGATCTAGTGCGCCAAGGTGATGCATTGGGAATCAATGAAGGTCGTTTTATTTAGCATGAGTTTTGTTTGGAATCGCGCCTTGTATCACCATCAATTTCAACAATTTAGGTCGCACATAGAGGCATGGTATGGGGATGTCCATTACGACACAGAAGTTCAATGGATAAAAAACTTCAAAGGTTTTTTTTAAATCTTTATCTTTTTTTTACATATTTTTTTTTTGGGGGGGGAGATGTCTTTGCAGGATCTCTCTGATCTTGATTGAGTGTGTGGTTTAGCATTACTGGCTAATAATATTTCTTCATCACTTTAAAACATAAACCTAAGATTACAATGTAAAAGAAAACTCACGGTGGGTAGCTCTCAGATGTGAAAGTTTTCGAGCTGAAGTATGTGCTCCTAGAGCACTCTGAGCTTGCATGAACAAGAAATCTCTCAAGTTCTTTTTTTAACAAATATATGCAGATGAAACATGCTGACTGTGCTATGACTGCCACAAAGGGAGTTCCTTTGATATACTATGCAATCGAAACAGGGAGTATGAAGTTGGGTTTACTGATTTTCAGAAATATTATCTAAAATGGCCTTTACATTTTCAACTTTGTATTTAAGGTAGATGACGGCCAAGTACAAAAGATCTGTCAGATAGGTCTACTGATCACTAAACATACAATATGTTTAAGTATGCATTTGCAGTGAGCAACTTTTGAAAGTTTTACACTTATCTCCTCGAATGAATCTGCAAAAGTTCGCAGCAGCCT
Source organism: Ixodes ricinus (assembly GCA_037355805.1). NCBI lineage: Eukaryota > Metazoa > Arthropoda > Arachnida > Ixodida > Ixodidae > Ixodes > Ixodes ricinus. Next base: position 156,982 of record JAZHYW010020996.1, on the reverse strand, counting down.
TGATCACAGTGTTCGCTACTCTAGGTATATCTACAAGCATTTTCCAAGATGAAGACCGTAAAGTCAAATGTATGTTTGCAAATGAAAGATGGGCATGTGTCAAAAGTTCTATGACACTCAGTAGTTTTGATCTGATTGTTTGCATCTTGGCTAGCAACGTTGAATATAAAATTGTTATTACCATGTTATGTGCACCAAAATCAAAAAAATATTTTTGCACCAATCTTAGTGGGTAGCGGTTTTTTTAAATATTTATATTTACATAAACTGGCTAACCCCCTCCCCTCCTCCTCCTCCTTCTCCCGCCTCCGGTTTCCTCTCCTGCACCCCCCATGTCCACTTTGAGGTGATCGCAGCAAAACCTTGCTGACACCTGGACTAACTAGTAAACTTTACCGTAAGATATTTTCCCAACATCTCGGCAATCAACAAGAAAGGAGGATGCAAGCTGGCTTTTTAAGTCAATATGCTTATATAACTGATGAAGCATAGAAATAACTTTGAGGAGTGACCCTGCCTACTTTAGAAATGCTTCGTGACATCAGGACAGCAGCCATTTATTTCACCAACATATGCATCTTCCTTGTTTACTTGTTGGTGATGAATAGAAGAAACCATGAAGAATGACATAATCTTACCATGGCAGCTGTTTGGTGAGGAAACATACAATACAACAAATTTTCGACCATTTAATTTTCATCAGTTTCTTTTTGGAATTTCAACTATAGGATTTAACTCATATGGTCACATGGGACATGATGTGTAAGAGGGAATCTTGAAAATGTCTTGTGTGTTTAAGTAGCAAACCATGAGGGTGCTTATTTGAACAAATTAGTGTTTTTGATTAAGTGTCCTTCTAACAACAAGGTGCTATACAGATAAAATGCAGGAAACAGATTGTTGTACCAACATGCTGATTATGTAGTGAATGCTCCAAGCTAGCTATGCATGTAGCAGCAAACTGACTAGTGATTGACATGGTATGAAATCGTGAAATTCTAAATGTTGAAGCCGAATAGGGTGATGGACGACATAAAATTTTGGAACCATAGTCTGTATGATTCATTTTTGGTCCATCTCCAAGCCCCTGGATTTGGTCTGACAAGATCTAGATTGGTATTTGTAAAAAAATACACTGGTGATGGCCGGGTTGCAATTATATTATCCCTATTAAAATTATGCCTCTTCATGCTCTAACAGCTAGTATCGTATTTAATTGCATAATGAACACACCTTTTTTCTCGAAAATCGACACATATTTGGGGGTGCGATCATCACTCAGGGTAAAACTTTTTCATTTACACACTTTGTGCAAATGTCATTTTAGCTGCCAATATGACACGACAGGGTACTGTGGCATGTCTCCACTGACGAAGGAGCGCCTACGGCTGGTCGTGGACGCACCACAGTAATCCGGTGCACCACTCTATAAATTGCAAGCACTTTTCAGGGGCTTTCAGCGTGCCTTTCGCCCAAAGAAAAGTGCCCTACGAAGCTCGGCACGGAAGCGACATGGCCGTTCTTAGGCGTAACCACTTCCACAATTTCACTGTGTGAAAGCGGATCACAGACTGCATATTTGTTGACATCAGTGAATCCGATGGGCGAAACATGACTGGGGCTGGGCAGTTCGTCGACCCCAGCTTTGTTGGATGTGCGTGCAGCTCGGTTTCACTGTTGATCACTTCCGCAACTGCGCACTTGCAGCCTTTGCGCATGTGTACTGCTATGCTTGCCTTAGCTTGGCCTGGCCGCTTGGCGGCAAAAGCAAATTGATTTGGTGGGCTTGGTCGCTGTTTGAGTTGGACGTAGTTCAGAACTTGCGGTGCCGAGCATTGGAGGTGCGTTAATTCATTACACGAGAGAGGGAAATAGTCAAAATATTGTGCAGTGCATTAATTATGCAAGTAAATACGGTATTTACAAAGCAAGTGGATGGTTCAAACTACTAATAAATTTTGATAATGCTGTGGCTCATTTTGTTGAAATGCAAAAAACCAAATGCTCCCAGAAAAAAAAAAGTTTTATGTAAAATTGTTTGGCAGGAAATACCTGGGTTGACAATATTAAAAGCAGACAGAAAAAATGCTTTAGAAGGATATTGTAAATTTAAAATAGTTTGACATAAACTCTGTGCCTCTTTTTTTCTTCTTCTTTTGATCTTGGACAGTTCTGTTGAGTGCAAATCAGTTTGTTGTGTGAGTTTTGAGAAACAGATCATACACAATAGCAAATCTTTCAAATTCTCGTCAGTGCCACATAGCTTTCATGCCTGATGAGCTTTGAGCTATTTCTCATGCGTATGTATGTGGAGCACATATATGCATGCATACATATGCATGAGTACAAAGTCACGTCTTTACACTACAAACTCGTGTCTTTAAAAAGTCTTACTGCCTTCTGAAGCTGCTTTCAAATTATTGACTAATATACATAACTAGTTAAACACTTATCAACAGATACACACAGAGGTTTCAGATCTTTATTCATATGCAAAAGTGCAGATCCCTGACATTTTTATACCCTGTCCAAATGCTTTCCTGAGAAAATATTTGACAAAATCATAGCATGAACAGATATGCCATTAACATTTTACAGTTGTACAAGTAATGCAGCATAATTTGGCTTCAACACTGATTCTGAATTATGGTGAGTTTCTTATTTACTTAAGGTTTTAGGAAAGCCATGTTGTAAGGACTGTCCATTGTCTGCTTCTAGATTGCTGCTTTTGATTACTAAGCAAATGTCTAACATTCCTTTCTTTAAAGAAAGTAACCCTTGGTCTGGGACCATTTCTTTGGGGACCATTGTTTTTATACACCCAAAAGTTCTTCAAACATGCAATTGGTTTTGCTCTTAATTCTGGCTTGTGCCAGTTTTGCTCAAGAACTTTACTAAAGGGCCCGACTCTTTGTAGAGCATTACTTGATTTCCACGTAATCCTGCTCAATAAATTATTTATATCGAGAGGTAACATACTAGAAAGTTGCTTATTCAGAGACTGCATATTTTTATTGGAAATATGCAGTCTCTTATGTACAAACTGTCTTCTTTATGTACAAACAAGTTCCAGAACATACACTTTAAACATTAAGTGGAACTTTCATTAAGGTTTTTTTGTTCCTTCTTTGGAGGTGAACATACTGTGGAACTTTCATTAAGGCATCTTTGTTTTTTTCTTTTGAGATGAACATAATTCTAAGTTCATCTTTCAACATATTTCTTTAGACTTGAGTAATTTTACTCCCGTGCCACAAGGGGTAAAATTCTTCTGCAGGTAAATCCTGCAGTAAACAACTGCTTGCATGGAATGATGGCAATTGTATTTTACATTGAACTTGATTTCTGTCCAGCCTGTCGCTTGAAGGGTATCTGCCTAGAGCATTAGGTGCACTTGCCCTGTCTATATCCCTCTTTTGTCATATTTGTCTCTTCCTGTGTGTTTCACTTTTGGGTCAATGTTTGAATTGCCACTGGCTACATTTGTAACAATCTAAATCAAAACACAAAATAACCTTGTGTTCATCTCTTGCAGCACTTCCATCCACGGTTCGAGCTGTCATTGTCGCCTGTTTCATCAGCATTGTCCTCTCGGTAGTCTTTATGAAAGTTCGCCAGATTATTCTTCGTGGCCTTCTTGCATACAGGGGATGGATGTGTGAGTATGGCATCTGGAGATTTCTGCCTTTGTTTACATAAGTAGCATTTCCTAAAACCTCGGCAGCATTGTAACATAAGCCATTGCAGAAAAGAAAAGAAGGAAACATGGAGGGATGAATGCTGATGCATGCATTTGCTCAGAGAGTGAGACGGTTAGTCCTAACGATAGCTGTGTTTGTTCTTTTTCACAGCTTGCAAGTTGCGATCACGTTTACTCGTACACTAAATATTCCTTACTATGTGGGACACCAACTTGCCCGGTTAAATCGAGCACACAGCACTAACCTATAAACGAGGGCAACTCAAATGAAAACTTAAAATGCTTTTTTTTTTAGTGCTGGAAACAAGAGTAGCACATGTTTGTATTATTTTTCAACAACCTCCACCTCGATCAATGCAAGTTTTCCTGCAATTCAACAAATGCGTAAATTGCCGTAGAAAAACAAAAATAAAAAAATTCATTGGACGATCACGCTGCGCATGGACAGTGTCAGCTGGTGCGTCATTACAATGATATTGTGTCGTGAATGGCTGGAAATTAGGGTGACGTTGCGTCGTGCCGTGTCGCGTAAACCAGAAACGATCGCACAAAAAACAGCTGGCACGAAACGCAATCTTGCGGATACGCTGCAAAATGTGCTCAATCGCATCAGCTTGTCCATTTTTGGCTTCACCTCTAATGACGTCAAGTCACAAAAAAAAAAAAAAAGAAGATTATGTTATTGGGGGTGTACTGGGTGATTCAAGGAGACGGCAGGCTCTTTAAATCGATCGCAAAATTCGGTTTCTTAACCTATCGCGCTACGATTTTGTGCAGCGTTGCCCTCAGATGGTGCATTTTTTTTGTAAAATTTACAAAGAGCGAATTTACCTGAGGAAGAAGTAATGAAAGAAAAAGGCTTAGCTCCTATGGAAACGCAGCGACGCCACCGGTCTTCAAACAACACAGCGCCATTTCGCACGGGAGACAAGAGATGGCGCAACAAACGCCGCCAACGAACGAGCATACGGCGCCGAGAGCCGGCGTGTTTAGCAGACAATCTTTTCGACTCAAATGCGGCGCGCGTTCCGCAGGCGGCGACAGTCGCAGAAACAAAAACAGGCGCGGTAACAACAAGGAACTGCAGTTCCTTGTCTGCTAAAGACGCCGGCTCTCGGCGTCGTATGTTCGTTCGTTGGCGGCAGTTGGCGTCGCGACCGCTTGCGCCATCTCTTGTCTCCCGTGCGAAACGGTGCCATGTTGTTTGAAGACCGGTGGTGTCGCTGCGTTTCCATAGGAGCTAAGCCTTTTTCTTTCTTTACTTCTTCCTCAGGTAAGTTCGCTCTTTGCAAATTTTACAAACAAAATGCACCATATGGGGGCAACGCTGCACAAAATCGTAACGCGATAGGTTAAGAAACCGAATTTTGCAGTCGATTTAAAGAGCCTGGCATCTCCTTGAATCACCCTGTAGTATTCCATAATTGTGCACCTCATTTATCCCAAAAGATAGCCAGCACTGCAGCAGCCTTTCACTGCTGTACTTGGCTCTGGTGTAACCATTCAAGGTATCTGACCCGGTTCAGGAAGGTCTGCCACAAAATTTATGCCGTTTTGGAGCTTCCTAGTCCATTCATGCACTTGCTGGACATACAGGCGACCATCACCATACTGTAACTGCATTCAAGGAATAATTTTAACAGATTTCACTCCTTCCCTATCTAAAAAAAATAGATGACAGAACGCTGCTCCTCTTTGGAGCAATGGTGCAGCCATTCTTCTACTGCTACTATGATGTCATGTTGGTTGCCTGCACTGTACTGCCACCTGTTGGACACTTTTAATTATTGGTAAGAAGGCTGTTAACTTATAGGACAATAGCCCCAGAGCAGGCACGTATCCAGGGGGAGGCCCATGGGGCCGGGCCCCCCCCGAAATCTTTCATTTTGCTGGGACCTCCTCTCCCCCTCCCCCTCATACAGCATTTTGTCATGGGCGGGCCCCCCCCCGAAACAAAATCCTGGCTACGTGCCTGCCCCAGAGCACATGTCTAGGAGGTGCCGCAGTCAGGCGATAGTCAGCGCCTCCACCGGCAAAGAAGTGTAAGGATGGGAAGTCGCCGGCGGGTCGTCTGCTTCTCCTGCCCCCTTCCTCATTGCTAACTTCCAAACGCGGTGCTCACTTGTTTGATTGGTCACGTTCCTGCATATATTAAAAATGTAGTGATCGGTTTGTCTCGGGTAGAACTGAGCTGTTCCTTTAGTATTGTGGACATAATGCTCCGGGCACATCTTGGAGAATCAATTGAATGCACTCTTGATGCAGAAAGCACCCACGCAACAAGGTATCGGGTGGACCTCCATCTCGGTGTGCTAGTCATTGTGATTAGCACTCACAAAATCGTGTCTACCCTTAGTTTTTTTGTTTTTTTTAAATTTTAATTTGCGGCAATTTGGGAATGTGTTTGAGGTAAGAATGTTTTTATTCACATTATTTTTTTGTTTGTTTGTTAGTGAGCATTTGCAAGAAGTTTGTTTTATTTTTAGTTTATTTTGTATCTGACCAATACATTTGCATGGCCAACCTTTTCGGGATTGTTTACCATTCGGAAGGCTTGAGTCACTGTGATATATGGCTGGTTTAAAATATGTAAACGCTGATTTGTTTCAGAGGTAGTAGATAATTAAAATTTATTGACTGCCAAATTGGAGCTCCGCAACCTGACCACACAATTAAAGACAACATTACGAAAAAAATAAGATGGTGCAAAACTTGTTGCCCGCTGACCAGAAGTTGGCGGTGTATTTAAAAAGCTTGTTATTAATGTCTCAAGATATATACATCTGTTTTTTTTTCTTATTTAACAGGAGTGTTGTTAAGATGTATATGAACTACGTATAAGATGTACATGAACTACGTATTTTACACACCACTTGGACAAAAATGCATACTATATAGCGCAATGTTTTGGCTTGAAAATAGACTAAGTCAGGCCCTTCGACTTGTTTAACAAACAGTCAGCATCGGTCAAACAACAAATAGCAACTCGGCAAACCAACGAATCACACTCTGGAACTCTTTGCCAAGTAACAATATGAAGCACCACAAAGTCAGCCGAGTCAGAACTCTTTTGGTATCTCGGATGAATTAGAGGCAAAAATGTACCCACCACCTTACTCATTTATTCCGCCGGCCTCATTCCAGAACCTTATAGCGTGTGGCTGGGGCTTTAGTTCTCTCATTAAAGAAAACACAGCCACAAATGCAGTTTTGATTGTTTTGACTGAGTGCTTCAACAAAACAAATCAATCACCGAAACAGTATAATATGTGTGATTGCTAGAACTCAGGAAGAGGAAATAGATAAAATAGGTAAAAAATGCAGCATTTTATCTCCAAACATCCTTGTTACCACGTGGCCCCACATGTACTGAAAGCAATGACCTCCCGCTTGTTGCCTTCGCTGTTTTACACATAAGGATGACACACAATCTAATTTTAATCGCAGACTGTAAAAAAAAAAAGAAGAGGGTGATTGTATGTTTGGGCTGTCGTGCATTATGCCAATGAAAGTACAGCATCTTCAGCGGTGCAAATGACGACCCATACATCCCATCGTTGCAGAAGTTGCGCACCAGATGGCAGAACCTGTCAGGGCGAACTCCATTGCGTGGTTTCCATGGCATCGTAGCTAAAAATGTTATCACAATCTGAAGGTTTTTATTTGACTTGCCCATATCAGTAAAACATGCAAAAGAGCCTATGTCTTGTGTGTATTATCTGTGCTGTGCAGTGTACATGTGCCTGTGCAGTCTACTATCGGGGAAAAATGAAATACGCACAGAGGAGCGTGTGGCTCGCGGCACAGGCTGCGCCGCCTGGAAGTGAGCCTAGGGGCGAGGGTGTGTGGCCTACCCCGATGTGTATACTAAAGCCCCTTCATGTTTCAAAAGTAGCACAAGGTGCATCGATGCACGATGCACGTGCAATATGCAGCCCCTGGGAAGATCATGGTGGCACAGCGCAGCACTGAGCTAGATTTCAGACGCCATGTTCTTCCTAGAAGTAGCGCATGGCACGTGTCTTGAGCATTTCCACAACAATGAATGGCGATAGTTTTCCCAGGATAGAGGGACTGTAGTGTATGGGCCTCTCGCTCGGCACTTCCCAAGCTTCGGCATTGCGCCTCTTAGTGCGCTGAAAGCTGTCACCGCTGTCTTTGCTTGCTCGATGCATGCAGCGCGAGGAAGCTCGCTGCTAGTAGCAGCTAAAGCGCGTGCTGGCTGAGCACGCACTTTTTTTTTAGCATCTTGAAGTCTTTGTTTCTTAGCGACACGTCGACTGTCCCTATGTGGCCACCGGGATCTTCTTTTCGTGTACCACCAGCCCTACCCTCTTGTACAGACTTGCAGTTCTACGTAACGTCCAGTCCGTTTAATAAGTCGCATTTAGTAATTTCAATACTTCTACACTCGGTGACAGCATCCTGTGGGAATTCAGAAGTAGAAGAGGCGTATTTAGGGTCCTCGGTGCTACGTTCATGTTGAATGGGCCGTGCAATGGTTTTCGTACTTTCAGTACGTATTGTGCTTAGAACAATTCCTTGAGGTCGATAACATGTGAAATATGGATTAGCTCTTCGCTCCATAAAATGCCAGTCGCAGAAAAAAAAATAGGCGGCGTCCCCCTCAACTTGCAAATAGAACAAGTGGCCACGTCATCTGCTGCTGATTATAAACTGCCAATGTTCATCATAGCCACGTGCTGGGAATGGCAAAGTACTAGGAAAAATCAGCAGAACCCATCCTTTGGGAATGATTATCTATGTTAATGCGAATAGCATCAAACGGTGCGGAGTTATGCGCGTTCGTCAGGTGGCCGGCACACTCTAGATACGCCAGCCCACTCTTGAGGCGATTCTAAATTTGTTGACACTTTCACAGCCCTGCGCACGATCTCCGCAGCCCAGCACGTGCGTTTGTGTCACTTAGGAAGGCGAGCAAAGCACGCGCCATACGCACAAACACTCAAAATGGTACCGACCAGACTTTCTGGCGTCTCAGCTAGTCTCAACCAACGGTATTCTAAACGGTTGTTTATATCTTTACCATAGGACGCGCTTTACAGCGCTGTCACAGCTACCGGTGCGCGCAGCGTTCCATGCACGAGGGCTCATTCCGCTCGTGAGGCTGAGCACGGCCGCTACATCACCCTCTCCCGAGCGCGGGAGAGGGTGAGCTAGCGGCCGTGGCTCAGCCTCACGAGAGCGGAATGAGCCCTCGTGCATGGAACGCGCGTGCACCGGTAGCTGTGACAGCGCTGTAAAGCGCGTCCTATGGTAAAGATATAAACAACCGTTTAGAGTGCGTTGAATGACTGCCTTCATAGCTCTGTGGTTAGCGCGTCTGCCTGCTGATCAAAGGGTCAACGGTTCGAATCCCAGCCGGCGCCGGTCTTTTAATGCGAATAGCATTCTTTGGATACTTCACGCACTTTCTCGTCTATGTATCTATCTATCTATCTCATTCATATATCTATCTGGCTATCTAACCTCTTACGCTGTCGGGTCGATAAATAAATAAAAAAGACCGGCGCCGGCGGGATTCGAACCGTTGACCCTTTGATCAGCAGGCAGACGCGCTAACCACAGAGCTGTGAAGGCAGTCATTCAAGGCACTCTAAACACCTGTTTATATCTTGTACCATCGCGCGCGTTTCCATGCACGAGGGACTCATCCCGCTCTCGTGAGGCTTAGCACTGCCCCTAGCTCACCCTCTCCCGCGCTCGGGAGAGGGTGATGTAGCGGCCGTGCCCTACCCTCACGAGAGCGGAATGAGCCCTCGTGCATGGAACGGCGCGCACCGGTAGCTGTGACAGCGCCTGTAAGGCGCGTCCCTATGGTAAAGATATAAACAACCGTTTAGAGTACCGTTGAGTTGAGACTAGCTGAGACGCCAGAAAGTCTGGTCGGTACCATTTTGAGTGTTTGTGCGTATGGCGCGTGCTTTGCTCGCCTTCCTAAGTGACACAAACGCACGTGCTGGGCTGCGGAGATCGTGCGCAGGGCTGTGAAAGTGTCAACAAATTTAGAATCGCCTTAAGAGTGGGCTGGCGTATCTAGAGTGTGCCGGCCACCTGACGAACGCGCATAACTCCGCACCGCTTGATGCTATTCGCATTAACGTAGATAATCATTCCCAAAGGATGGGTTCTGCTGATTTTTTCTTTATTTATCGACCTGCGGCGTAAGAGGTTAGATAGCCAGATAGATAGATAGATACATAGACGAAAAGTGCGTGAAGTATCCAAAGAATGCTATTCGCATTAAAAATACTCTAAAAGCCGGGAGACATAATTAAAATAAAGACACCTACTTGACATAACATAAAGAACAATTGCGTTAAATGTTTTGCTTCCCATGCGGGAGGCATCTTCAGTAGGTAAATACAACAGGAAGCGCATACGTAACTTTCTGATAAAAACTGTGTCGAGATAGAACCTTGCATTGCTGCTGTACTCACTGAAGATGCCTCCCGCATGGGAGGCAAAACTTTAATAAAATTGTTTTTTATGTTATGTTGAGTCAGTCTCCTTATTTTAATTATAAAGCATAGGGCACAGGTAGAGCTCCAGAAATTGTTATTAGAGTTTGTCTAATCCCAGTTTTGATTGAACACGACCCACTATTTGAATGTTTGCCGATGCTGTCATGATCTCCAGTCGAGTGCTCGGGCGCACAACAGTCGACTATGCCATGGTATCTTGACGCACGGTGCGAGGTTGCGGTGTCTGTGATGTCGCGGTCTCAACAGTGCTGTTGGATCTAGTAAAGTTGGGTGCAAAGTCGTGGCATAAAGGGATCTCATGGTGTAATGCTATCCGACGACTTGACCTGACGTCACATGACCACATCGCACAATATCACGTGACACACAATGTCGCATAATTAATCGGAGTGCTAAAAGATACCCGCCATGAAAGCCTGTCATTTCTCATTCATTAAAATTCTGTATATGACAATTGTTCGATAAATCTAGAAATACCGCTGCCAATCTCTTTTTCTTTCGTGATCTCAAACATTCAGCTCGTGGAATTAACAAAAAATATTAGGCTGAACCGGTTTGAACCGGTTATTGTTACATTTTCTCTCGGTTCAGTTCCAAGATGGTGGCAACGATTTTGGTTCTGGTTCAACTAGAAATAATGTTTCGGTTTGGTTCCAGTTTTCGGTTCTGGTTCGACAGTCTGCTGAGGAGTAACCGAAAGCATGGATTGTCCGTGAGCTTCTAACCTTTGCTCAGCCTCTATGCCCGCTCTCCTCCTGAACCGCGTGGCAACTCAACACTGCGCATGAGCACCCAATCTGCACAGGAGGTGTCTGCCACTAATTTTCAATCGCTTTCAATGGTTTCGGCTGCTCGCTGTCTTAATTCTAGGCTCTCTAGTGTTGAGTGTTACAAGGGGATGCAATGCACTCAGTGTGTGAACCAGCTTTAAGAAGCGGCAGCTTGGATTCTCGGTGCTGACGCCAAAAGGACCCAAGTAGCACACTCTTTTGGGCTAAGATTTGGTCCTCGTCGGGCAATTTAGGGCCTTGTAAGTCCCGGAAAGACCAAGGCACGACCAAACTTCATATTCTTCGGCCATTTTGGCCCAAAATCGCCAAACGAGGGCCAGAGTTAGTGCTTCACTTCCTGGTTGTTCAATTGTCGGCCGGCTTCTTTGGGCCTCGATTCCCGAGGAAATGCCAGAGTGAGGCTTAACATCCTGTTGTTTCGTATTCATCTGGAAACTTTGGGCACAAATTGCCAAACAAGTGCCAGGTTTAGGCTTCACTCAGTGGCATAGCCAGAAGGGAGGTTTGGAACTTCAGCCCCCACCCCCCAGGTGGGGCTGAAGTTCCATTCCCAGTTTGCCATTCCCAGGGAGGGAGGGGGGCCACCCTCCTGCCTTCCCTCCCTCCTCCTCCCTCGCTCGAAAAAGATTCCTCGCTATGCCACCGACTTCACTGCTGGTTGTTCGGTTGATATGTGGCATTTGGGCTATGTCTGGCACTTTGGCAATTATTAGGCAAATCGGAGAAAAGCTATAAATAGCCAAAGCAAAGTACTTTGCAACAAACTTGCTTTCAAGTGAAACCTTATTAGGACCAAGCTAGGACCCTAGGATCGCCAAAGCTCGGGTCAAGTTGGGTGTTTCTCTGGCGTGCCACTCGGATACTCACAAAGAACCCTCCCGTCATGCCAGACGAAGCCCGCAAGCCCGGCGAGAAGTACCTGACCCTGATGTGGTGCATGGCGGTGAGGGTGGTGAGCGGCTACCAGCCGTCACTGTACAGCTGCCAGCGGTGCCTACCCAGGCTGCCCGTGCCCCCGCTCCACGACACTATAGTGCGGTTGCTGGACTCTCTCAAGGCCGTCTGCACCGAGGACGAGATGAAGGTCCTCTCCGAGCAGGCCGAGGTGAGAGCGGCTCGGAACGCGATGCATGAAACAGGAGATGTGGACAGAGAAGGGATCTGTCCCATTTCTGACGCTTAAGCATTAAAAGTAAACACACTTAAGTCCCATACGCACATTCGCATTTGAACGCGTTTGAGTGCGTTGCGGCGTCCTTGCGGCCAGGAGCGGTCGCTTGCGATGCGACGCGCGCCTTCTTGCAACGCTCCGTAGCGCGACGCAAGCGAGTAGAGACTTGCTCAACTTTCCGAAGCGTTGCAGTGCATTCGATTAATCAGAAGCCGAGAGAGGAGAGGAGGGTGACGTGTTCGCTCTTGCCACTCGGCTGACTCGGCGAGACGTATTTGGACGTATCCGGTTCTCCGCTCACAGAACTTGCTTTTTTCGTTTTGGGGAGCGGTGGGGAGTGTATTTTCCAAGGCTGCAACGGTTCAAGCTTCACAAAACGTCGGGGAAGCCAGCGGGATTGTCCCAAGATCGAACACTTCGATGCTGTCGCTGTGCGCCGCCATGTTGCCTTGGATTTCGCTTACTATTGGTGAGCCGCTAGCGACGATAGCGCGTTCTTATTGGCTCTTCACTGCGGTTGACTGCGTGTCAACACAGCTGTGCGTACAAGCTTAACGCAAGCGCTCTCTACGCAACGCAACGCAGTCCGCTTGCTGCTACGGAACGCACCGCGCTCAAACGCGAATGTGCGTATGGGCCTTTACAGTACTTCTGCCACTGCTTCTGCTACCGCTTCTGCTACTGCTTTCACTACCGCTTCCAATATTGTTTCTCCTATTGTTTCCGCCACTGGTTTTGCTATGTTCCATTCTCTAAGCTGGCAGTTTGGTGGAACATGCGTGCTCATTGAACCGGTCGTGCTTCTATCTTTCGTTACATGATCACGCTCCAGCCAATACCCATGCTCAGAGGGCGAGGTCGAGTGGTTATCATTTGGGCCCATTCTCGTTTCGACCTTCTCGCTCAGATTTTTTCAAAAGGACCATCCTCAAAACATACTTCTCGGTTGGGCTTGCCGCGTTTGATCCATTCTCGTTACATCCTTTGCGTTTTATACTCCAAGAAAAAATAAATAAAATATGGGGCACTTTCATGTGTTCGTGTTATGGTTAGATCACCGCATATCCCCAAAGAAGCTTCTTCAAGTCCACCCCTCCCACCTCCCAGCTCGCCTATACGCAAGCGCTCGCATACACACGCACACATGCTAATTAGTCCCGGGGTTTGGTCCAATACGCCTCGCAAGTGGGCTCATTTTCGTCTTCTGCGCATGAGAAAGGAAGTAGCGGTGACGTCAGAACGCCGAGCCCTGATTGGCTGATCGCGGTCCCCTATCTGAGCGTCGTCTGCTCCTTTGCAACTACGTCTGCTCGCAACGTCGTCTGCGTCTGTCTTATTTTTCCTGCGACTTTCGGAAGCAGGTCTTTACGAGCGAGCTCGACTTCGCCTTTCAGAGAAGGCAGACGAAATAACTCGAGCGGTTCGTTGTTTTAGTCGAACAACTAGCAGACGCGCATCAAGGAGGGAAGTCAAAGTACTCACTGGCGAGGTGTCCCGAGACGCCGAGGTTTGTTTGCTAAGAACCGAGAGTGAGCGTGTTAGTGTCCGCAAGTTCCCTCCCAAATACTTTTTCCCCCTTTCGTGTGCGGCAAGACTCCTCATTCTTTAACGGCGTCGGCGGGTTGGCGCAGTTAACGTCGTCTGCTTTACGTCTGCTAGTCAAAGCGATGGCTCCTTTACCTTTCCTGCGTCTGTCGGATATTCACCGCTTTTTCACCGGCGAGAGTCACCGTTGCCTCGGAAAACAAGGAGATGACAAGAGGAAGAGATTGACCTCTTAATCTAAAATTGAGGTCAGTGATCACAGTATAATACGGGAAGGGTTCACAAGGGTCGCGCGGGCACATTCCATTCAGCACGCCAGCCGGTCGTGGGCAGACGGTCACCGAGTCGGAGTGGCTGCTAGGCCTATCTGCCGAGTTCGCTTGGTCGGTGTCGGTGGAATCGTGGCCGTTGGAGCTTTTCCTGGGTGTTTGTGGATCCAGCGTTCTTGTTCGTCGTGGTCTGGTTCAAGTACTTTTTACTTTTTTCTTGCTGCTTGAAGTCGGGACGCGAGAGAAGCGCACGTAGAAAAATAAACGTCCGTTGGTCGTCGCGACCGCAACGCTGTCGGCCATGCTGATTTGATCGTAACAAGTGCGTAGCTTCGGAGCTGTCGTAGGATTTTGTCGTAACCTGCGCAAAACTTACGAAAATTTCGGTTCGTGAATACGAGTTTGTTTTTAAGTTTTGTCTTACGCATATTTTTGGCGTAAGATAGTTTCGTGAATCTGGCCTCTCCACTTGCAAAAGTCGCAGGAAAGGTAAGACAGATGCAGACGACGTTGCGAGCAGACGACGTTGCAAAGGAGCAGACGACGCTCAGATAGGGGACCGCGATCAGCCAATCAGGGCTCGGCGTTCTGACGTCACCGCTACTCCCTGCGCGAGAAGCAGACGAACTTGCCCTCCGCATAGTTCCTGGAATACATCTCTTCTGCTCTTGAAACATGCAGTGGAGGTCAGGACCCGCTTGTTGGGTTGTCCGGAAGTCCTAGCAGGTGCTGGGCAATAAAACACCAAACTGATCTTTTGTTTCGGAAAAGCACGGCTTCATAGGTCTCTCTTTCCCTGATCACGAAGGGTGCCCTCAGAGAGTAATCTCTGAGGCGGAAGGTGATGAGTGTGTGCTGCAATGCCGAATGCGGACATCTTCCTCGTTATTTGTGACATGGGCTGCGTGGTATGTATAATTTCACCTGGCCTGTGTCGTGTGCTATTTCTGCCGCAAAGCAGTGACAGTTGTCACTGGTCGTCGGAAAGGTCAGTCGGCTGAGGTGTTGGTGGGCTCATCAAGTTCGAGCAGCGGCCATTTTGAACGGCCGGGGGTGGGAGGGGTCACTCCAAAAGGCGAGTTCATCTTTCCCTCGTCGATTCGGAGTGGGTCCCACGGAGCGGAATTTTGCCTCCCTCGCGGATTTTGGAAAGTGCTCCGGATCTACGAAAGGAATTCACCATTAAATGGTATTTTGTCATGAGCTTCAGTCAAGCAGTCCACCTCCTTTGTGTTTGCACGTTTCCTACATTTGAGCTCAAAAGTGCATTGTCACTGCCTCTAAGGCTCCTTTATCAGAGGCTGATGTGAGTTTCATTGTCATGTTCTCCATATACTGTTTGGGGTTGATGCTGGTTGAGCTACTAGTTCTGTTTCTCTCTTTTTGCGATGCAGAAATTTGAGAAGACCTTAGGACCAACCCTGCAACGACTGCTTTACTTGCGGTCATGGTATGCAAGCAACTACGTCACCGATTGGTGGTAAGCATTACCTTTTAAATGGGGAGTTATGCCGATTTCTAATGATTAGAGTTCTATGTTTCCGGATTTTAGTTTTTCTTAAAATTGGGGGTGTTACTTTATGAGTTCCCTTATTTCACTTATTCGGCTTTTTTTGGTGTTGGTCAAAATATTAGTGTTTATAGTGGCTTGTGTTGAAGAAAACAGGACAGGCCATGGGATTACCCAAATCTGGGGAACATGTGCACGACCAGAATGCACACTTGGAAAATGTTCTGGTGCCAATAAGGAAAGAAAACGAGTGTCTGCCTCCGATCCCCTAGGAATCGGAAGCAGACGACACGTGGCTCACGATTTAGGAGTGCATTACATTGGTTGGTGCTGGTCACATGAGCAGAGTTTCGCACATTTTAGGTGACTTTGAATGTGTCAACATGTGACGGCATCAACTACTATAATCACTGCTTGCCATGTCGTTTGCATGCTTGCCACTGAGGTCATTTTTTGTTTTTTAAAACCAAGGCTTCTGAGCTTTTTTTTTTCTTTTTTGGATCTTGAAAATGGATGGATGTATTTTTATAAAGCACACATACTATGTTAAAATCAGTTGGCTTGCTTTAGACTGTCCATTAGGCAAGTGAAATGTGGTTTTCTTCCATTATCTATGCATTTGCAGTAGAATGGTGAATGTGATAGCATTCGCTGCTAGACTTGGCATCAGCTTTCTTGAGCTATGTTGTTAAGGCCGACATAGCTTCCACAGTGCTGCAGCCCTGTGCTGCTGCGAAAGCATGTGGCTTTCTCTCAAGTCATATTTGTATGCACTCTTGTGCGAAGAAGATGCCAAACGAAACCACGTGCTCTCCGAAGTAGCTTCGACAGTGTTGGAGCACTGCAGAAACAACACTGGCCTTGGTGATGTGGCACAAAGAAGTTATCTGCTTGCTTTTAGACGGTACATTGGTGTGTAGTTGATGAGAGATGACAGTTAAGTTGGTTTTACTCTGCCCTCTTTGGGGGCATGTACAGTGGCTCTAGGTAACACATTGAACATATGGCATGGTGAACGCCTCCTGAAGGCATCCCTTGAATATGTGAAATCGTGACGCACATAATCACCATCAGCCATTGTTGCACTGTCCTTTTGCCTTCTTTCTCCCTTTTTGCTTCCTTATTCCACGAGGAGTAAAACATTAAAATTTGTAGCCTGTCACCTGCTAGGATGCAATTCGATCTGAAACTTTCTTCTACAATATTGTCACCAGAGTATATTCCACAAGCAAACTTTCTGCATACGATTCCCGTCTCATCATCACGTCGTGGTCTACAGTACGTTTGAGACCCCTTATTGTACATGAGTTCAAATTGTTTTTTTTAAAGCAAAAAGTCATCCCCATATGAAACTGTTTCATACCATTGCCCCTTGCTACAAAATCTGGGTGGCTTGCCTGAAGAAGCACATGACCAGTGGAGAGAGTGGTGTCAGAAAAAGAAACTGTGATTAAGTAATTGAGCTGTTTTGCTGCTTAGGAAGGTACATGTCACAGGAAGGTACATGTGCAAAAAGTTTCAGCTTAAAATCTTCTTTTAAAAATATATGTTAAAAAACCGCAGAAATATGACTAAATATGAAAGAGTTGCGCAAAAGGCCAAGTTTGTCATTTTATTTTACTTAAAATATAAACTACAATAAAATAAATCTAACTACTTCACATAGGCCAGTTGGCGTGCTTTATACATCAAAGTGTTTTTGTTGTAGAAAGTTGTATTTTTTATTCCTGTGGACCTCAAAGTTGCGTCAAAGTGCAATTGTGAAAATCGTTCCCTCTTGTCTCAGACGCAATTTTGTTTTGAAGGGTAGGTTGACATATGATTCAACTTTTTTTTTTGACATTATCTCAGCCTCACTTTATGTGTGCAACTTCAAACATTCCAGGCTAATTCTGTTGTGTTTCTGCTTGCAGCTTATCAGGCTTCATTCAGAAACACTGGAGTATAACCACTTATTAAAATAATTTTTTTTTTACTTTGGTTAAGGAATATTTATGAATTGTCAAATCTAACTAGATCCATGAAACCTTTGCCAGTCATTCCCCACAATGTGGGCTTTCTTCTGAACCAAAAAAATGAATAATTATGTCTAATTTTTTCAATATAAAGCTTTCACCTGTGGTCGATTTTTGGAACTTCGTGAAGAGAAATATATTTATAAAGAAATTATTTTTCAGCAAAATACAATTTATGAGGTTCAGTAAATAAAGTAGGCTGTATAGTAATAACTGACAAAAATATTCCTATGACAGGTCCACTTGTTTCAGAAAAAATGTTTCTTATTAGTAAATAAAAATAGAATTTTCAAAAAATTGCAAATGAAAGTTAGGTTGCTCATCCCCATTCCTAAAACGCACCTGGCACATAGTCTTCATCATCATTCCCTCTGCACTGCCTTGCAAAGCCTTTCTTGGCAATCACCTTCATTTTCCTTCTATTCTTGCTTTCGGGAGAGGCCCAAAAGTGTTTTTGT
Source organism: Ixodes ricinus (assembly GCA_037355805.1). Taxonomy (NCBI): domain Eukaryota; kingdom Metazoa; phylum Arthropoda; class Arachnida; order Ixodida; family Ixodidae; genus Ixodes; species Ixodes ricinus. The sequence goes on along the minus strand of JAZHYW010020996.1, from coordinate 139,017 downwards.
GATTTGGGTGTTGTTCCTTTGGTTCAGGGTCACGTCCCAGAACACACCTGGTGTTACACCAAGGGCCTCGATCACTTTTTTCTTGCTTCGTTGCCATTGTAGACCGGAATTGCATCGTAGACAGCAGGTGTCACTCCGGGCGCTCCAACAAATGTGGTTCTTGGACACCTACATTGGATCAAGTTGTTTAGCGACTCATTTGCGTTCTGCAAGCGTTCATGAGACGTTCATGAAACATCAGTGCATCCATGAAACGCTAAAATTATTCATACATTATGTTTTATAAATCCTACACACAAAAAAACCAACAACAACAAGATTTGTTGCTTTTTTTACGTCTTAAGAGCAGAAAGAGCAATGCAAACAATGTCTCCATAAAGTTGCGCACATTCTAAAGAGCTGGGAGGTGTAGAAGGCACAGTTCTTAAATGTTTTCTAGCACTCACTTGAACATGTTCTTTGGAGGACAGGTTCTTCAAGCACCCTGTTATTTCTAAAAAAAAATTAAAAAAAAAGATCACCTTTTAGAGCGCAGCTCTTAGGCGCCCGTTTCGGACTTGAGCGGCGTCGCCGTCGGCATAACTGCGCGGTGCATGATGGGTAAATTTCTCCGCCAAATCTAGCGGAAAATTTTCCCCGCTAAATTTAGCGAAAAAATTTTTCCCTGCTAAATCAAGCGGAAAATTTTCCCTCTAAATTTAGCGGAAAATTTTCCCCACTATATTTAGTGGAAAATTTTCCCCGCTATATTTAGCGGAAAATTTTCCCCGCTAAATCTAGTGGAAAATTTTCCCCGTCAAATTTAGCGGAAAATTTTTCCCGCTAAGTCTAGCGGAAAATTTTCCCCGCTAAATCTAGCGGAAAATTTTCCCGCTAAATCTAGCAAAAAATTTCCTCTGCCCCCCCCCCCCCCCCCCCCCGTGCCTTCCCCTCCTCAAGAGCTGCGCTCTAAAAGGTAATATTTTTTTTTATTTTTTTTAGAAATAACAGGGTTCTTGAAAAACCTGTCCTCCAAAGAACATGTTCAAGTGAGTGCTAGAAAACATTTAAAAACTGTGCATTTAAATTTTTTTTTTTAATTTTGCTTACCATGTTTTTTTTAACGAAAACATGGAAGTTTCTTTCAAAAGTAAGGTCCATTCCATTGTATGGACATGTTCTACTACCTCATATAAGAGTTTCATTAAAAACAAAAAATAGGCCTTACACCCCTATGACCATCCTTATGTGAACACACCCATGATACTCCCATACAAATGTGAACACAAAAATGTGAATTTTTAGCAAAATGTCGTGCTGTTGTAGGAAGTTTGTGTGATTTTTGTTTTCAATGTATTGATGTAAGACATTTATATGACTGCTTCAATAATTTCAGGGAGAAGTACATCTACCTCAGTAGCCGAAGTTCTCTTGCTGTGAACAGCAACTACTACTGCTTTGACCAGAGTTACTATCATCCATCAGACATCCAGTCTTCTAGGTGAGATTTCACCCTTATTACAGCTGCCTACCAGTGCCTTTTATTCTCAGCTTTCAGTAAATTTGAGAATCAATATGAGTTTCCACTTTTAAAATTTTCGTACACGTGCAGGACTGCAGTCATCATTCACAACTGTCTAGTCTTCAAGCGCCTTATTGACCGAGAAGAACTACAGCCATTGGTTCTTCGTGGTACAGTTCCCATCTGCATGTCACAGTACGAGCGACTTTTTTCTACCACAAGGTGCGTCTTTTGTTGTCCTTTGCTGCATTGTTTTGTGTCAGGATGTTTCTTTAGGTGTGTTGCCATAAGAGGATTCTCTTTTTACTAGTCTTGTGCAAATAGTGGATTTTGAGTTCGAAGCGAATTCGAAGCAAATAGTGGTTTTGGCCGAATATTTTCGATTCAAATATTGAATAGTTTTTCCACGTCTTTCACTACCATTCCATAATGCTTAGACGAAAACCTAGCTAAACTTGTGAATGTTGTTCCACTTGTTCATTTATAAGCTAAGTTTAATCTTTCTATATTTATGAACTGTGATCTCAGAAGTTCTGGTGTCTTGGGATGGCAAGTAAACAACGAATTTGACATAAAATTAATCTTGTAGAGATGGCCAACTATACCCAATGGAGTGAATTTACAAATCTTGCTATATAAAATATTCTTTCTTTAATCTCGAGTTAAAAAAAGAATTAATCGTGCATGATGAATGCAGGTTGCAAGGGCATCTCTGCCTAACATAGTGTACTAATAGTTTAATTTTGAAACTTTTACTACAGTGTAGACATACACATTCACAAAGTTTTCATTTATTTTTAAATACAGTTGGCGCAGGTGCATCATCCCGCTTTGAATGTATGCTTTACTTCCAAGCATGCAATTACAATATTCATACTTTTCCAAGTGTTTATTGCGGAGGGTTACTCCGTTGAGTGCGCTTCTTACCAAGCACCAATGTAATGCAGAGAAGCAACACCTGCGGGGCCCTCTTCCTCGGGTACTGCTCCTCTGCATTACATTGGTGCTCGGTAAGAAGCGCACTCAACAAGGCTAACCCGCCGCAATCAACACTTCGAAAACGCGAATAGTGCAGTTCTTCTCGAAACGAGTATCGAATAGTGTATTATTCGGAACTGCTATTCGAAACTTCGAATATTCGCACAACCCTACTTTTTACTTTTACCTCCTTCACTGAACCTCTGTCTAGTCTTCTAAAGCGAATAGTCTGGTCCTTGTGAATGAACTGTTACTAGTTTGCTTCTAAGGTGCTGTTCTTTTTCTTCGTTGTTCGGAAAATTGCAGAGTTCCTGGCATAGATGTTGACGAGATCTGCCATTTCTGCACAAGCGAATCGAAAGTGAGTAGTATACAAACAGAAAGCTCTCTTTCCTTTCTCCTTGCACTTGTTTCTCCCGCCGATTGAGCTCCAACGCCGAATTTAAACACAATTGCAGCATGTCATCCTGCAACACAAGGGCATGTTCTACAAGCTGGAAGTCTACGATTCGACAAATCAGATACTCTTCCCTACAACCCTCGAACACCAGATTGAATGGATTATGAAGGATGCCGAGCAACACACCCGTAAGTAATAATTTTGTGTACGTACGTGCTTCGTTCAGTCTTCTTAGTCTCTGCTGATGCTGAGTCCAGTCCATTCTTGAAGGGACATAAAACTCCAAAAAAGCTTTTCAAGTGCCAAGTGCCTGGATGGATAAGGCACATATGTATGTCCCAAAACAACCCCCGCCCCTCCCTAAAAAAAAAGAAAAAAAAATGATTACAATGTGTTGTGTATCATGCCAACAACTTTATATAAGCACATCATTATAGGAGTAAAGATTGTTCAGCGTCCACCCCCCGTTCATGTCATTACGTGATTGGCCGGCCAGGCTTCGTCATTGCCCGGCGCCGCCACAGCTTCTCAAGGTCAATGTGTCAACAAGCGAATGCTTCCCAAGGGCTGCACGTCTGGAGTGTCAAGTCTCGAATGGAAATCATTGTCTGTAGGCGCCATCCTGTGCTGTGTTTTGCTGATATGCACCTAGAACAATGAAGTTAGTGGCAGTGCTCCCCGGCTAGGCGGGTCCAGAGCACGGGTGGGTCGTCGAGATGAGTCACTGTTCGGGGGAAGACTGCAAGCCTGAGATTGAGCTGAAAGGTTTCGAGCCAGAGTAGCAACAAAGAAAGGGCCACTGAGATAAGCTCTACTGTCATCGGCCGAGGCTTTTCTTCTCATTCGGGAGACTATCTTATAGCTCTTGAGGAAATCGTCCCACCCACCAAAAATCAGCCAGTGACGTGGCTCGTTGACAAGCCGCTCGTGGACGACAGACGCAGTGGACGTCGACGGAGCCTATTGCGGTTCCTTTTGAGTGAGACAGTGCCATGGACGAAGCGAACACCGTTGGATGTTTGCTTGACCCACATTGGCTGCCAAACTTCTTTTCCAAAACCTCTACCTGGGGAACGAGGGACAAGTGGACCTTATATAAGTAGCAGATTGCTGATTTGATGAATGTGTGCTCTCTGCTGAAGTTAATATGGATTGAACAATATGTTTTGGCTTTTGAGACACAGCTCTCCACTACTGCCGGGACCGCCTGTCCACCACAAGAACTACCATTCGGTCCCAACAGTGCAGACTGTGCAGCATGTTTTTGGAAGCCGAGTTTTTGCCGAACTTTTAGTGCGCCACAGTGACAATAAAGCTCAACAGACAGCACAGGGAAGCAGCAGAAAGGGCTAGGAGGAGGCTGGATGATTGGCGGCAAAAGAAGCAAAAAGAATTGCGGTGGCTTAGCTCGGCTATGCCAGGATATACGTAGCGTGAGCTTATGCGCACAAAATGAGAGGCGCTATCAAGCAGCTCCGGTGCAGCGTCAGACTTGGCTACTGCGCAACGAGGCACACGGCTGGGCACGCGGTGGCACCAGTGCGTCTGCCGCGGCTATGATGTCACTCCTCTGGAATGCGAAGACCGGCGAGGCGTGCGCGGTGGCGGTAGAGCCTGCGGCAGCGGCGGCGGCGGCTTTGGCACGCCAGCTGTGCGCCGTGTGATGTCACTGCTCCTCGCGCTAGCGCAGATTGGCGAGGCGCGTGCGGTGGCAGCGGAGCTTGCGGCGACGGCGGCTCCTCCCCGCCAGCTGTGCGCCATGTGACGTCACTGCTCCTCGCGCCTGCGCAGCACGGAGTACGGCTCATTATGAGAGCGACGCGAAACTGCTCAACCTCGGCCAGTGTAGCTAACGCTACAAAAGTGAAAAGTATATTTTTTATACTCTTGGCTAGATCGAACTTGATTTGAAACTGGCCGATTCGAGGGAGCAGCCACCATATCATCCTCATCGGCAGCATCATTATGTTTATTCCATCTGATTCCTAGATTGCGCCAGCCACCACCCAAAACACTCATTTTCGCCTACAGGGCGAATGGAACAAGAATATTGAACTTGTGAATAGTCGTTTTTTTAATATATATTCAAGCTTTTTTTGTTGCTAGCTTACATATTTTGAGCCACATGTTATGCACTTTGTTCACCCTAAAGCTAAGACTTTAGCCACTGCTACAAGCACGAGAGCTTCAGGTCGCTGCTTTAAAGCGTTCTTCCACAGAACAAGTGCTCGTGCTAGAAATGCATGTCACAAAGCCAGGACTGCGGGCTAGCTCGTGCTTGTAGCTTTAGCTGCAGTCTGAGCTTAAGGGTGAACGCAGAAGTAGAAACATGACCAATTAAACGTCACATTTTCTTCGTGAAATAGAATAATTCGGTATATTAGTGTTTGTTTATAACAAGGTTCAACTGTATCACAATTACACTTAGCTGGAGCAAATGCTGAGCGTGCTCTAGGCATGTTTCTGTCCCTTACCATGTGCTTATGCATCATTTCCTGTTAATGTCAAGTTATTTGTCCTCTTCATGTCTTATTGGAACTGTTTTATGCTATACCTTTGACTCAGTGCTTTGTCTAGTGCTGTCCTGGTTTAGGTTGTTTTTTATTCAAATTCTCTCCTATGCTCCTCTCAGATATGGTCATATACATACACAGGGTGCGCACAGGTCCTTGAAACCCTTGAAAACCCTTGAATTCAAAAATTGGGTTTTCAAGGCCCTTGAAAAATCCTGGATTTTTTTCTAGACCTTGGAAATCCGTGAATGGCTATTTATAATAGCAAATGCGGGTATATATTGCACATTCTTGTTATGCTTATTGGTTTCGGTATAAGTTATTTCAATTTGTTCAGGTTTAGACTATGTTCATTGGATGGTTCGCCACATTGGAGCAGATCCGAATCCAATCTGATTCGGGAATGCTTTGCACACTGTCTACGCCATTAGCCTCGTGTTTTGTCGTCGGTCGTAGGAAAATGCCCGGCAAAAGCAGGTTTTAAGGTGCGTGGCTTTGCACTGATGAGTATAAGGACTGGGTGGCACCAGATACGACAAATCAGCATCGTGTAAATGCAAGCCGTGTGAAAAACCTTCGCTGTTGCCGCCATGGGCGAGTCTGCGTTGAAGAGCCATATGAAGAGCGCGAAACATGCCGGAATTCATGAAGATTGCAGCCAAGAGCTCGGTGAAAAATTACCTGTCGCACCTCCTCTGCACTTGCCAAACCTTAACGCGGCTTGCAAGACGCACGAGTTGGTGACAAATGCCGAAGTGTTGTGGACTCTGAAGGTCGTCACATCCCGCTGTTCGTACCAGTCATCGTTGCAATCGTTCAAGTTGTTCCAACAAATGTTCCCAGACAATGACGTGCTAAAAGCGTTTTCTTGCGGAGAAAAGAAATGCGCCTATGTGACGTGTCATAGATTGAGACCTTTGTTTCTAACGGCCTTGCAGCGGGAAATAGAACAGTGAGCACTACGGGGTGCTTTTTGACGAGTCTTCGAATGACTATTTACATTGTCAAATCAAACAGTCCTAGGAAAACTGCAAAAAGCAAGGCCGAGGAGCTGCTTAGCATCACCTAGCAGAAAGAAGAAAAGCTGCAGGAGCTTCCTAAACTTACTGCAAGCGGTTTTGGAAATTATTTTTATTTCGGCTTCGTGCAATGCAAACAAGTTTGCTAGATAGAAGATTTTTGTTTTTTTTTGCTTAGTGCAATAAAATTGATGTTTGCAATCTTTTGGCAACAATGTTTTAATGAAATCTTCTATGTGCGGCATCGAGTTAGGTCCTTGAAAATACTCCCACAAGCCCTTGAAATTCCTTGAATATCCTTGAATATCTATCTTTGAATCCTGTACGAACCCTGATACATTTGCAAGTGATATGATAAAAGCCAAGCAAGCTCGGGTCTTTGGAATCTTCTACACCATCTCATAGAAGAATCTTGATCTATCACCAGGCGTGGTGCATGTATGCAATATTTCAGCTGCTGTTGGATTTTGTCATCCTCCCCTGCTCGACCAGTCGGCTGATAATGAGTCAGTGCTGATTTCTGCGCTGCCTTAAAGGGGTGGTGCAACAATGTTCAGTTGGAATGATTTAGGGGCGAAGCTCCTTAGGAGCTAGCCATGTCCGTATGTCCGTCCGCCGTAGGCCGGCGGACGGACATACGGACATAGATATTCAAGGAGATAGAGATAGATATTCAAGGACATGCGGACGGGTGCTCGTGTTTCTGCTCATGAGATCACGTGCTCACGAGCACGTAAGCACATGCTCACGTGCTCGTGTTAAGCAAAAAGAAAAAAAAAGTATAAAAAAATTACGAGCTTGTGAGCTCACGTGCTCGTGTAAGGCAAAAAAAAAAAAAGAAACAAAAATGAAAAAAACGATGAAAAAAAAAATGTTGAAATCTGTTTGCGCAGCGACAGGACGAGTAGGGGGCTCTGAGATGTGGTAGTAACTCAAGCCCTGGGGTTTCTGTCATGGATGAAACGTTGCATGTAGCCGCTCAACGTCTATACAGGGCGCTGCGGTCAAATGCGTATATAATCGCGTTAAACTTTTCATGCATTGGCTCAACGTTTATAGACGAGAGGGGGCTGCGGTCAAATGCTCAAATGCATATATAACCACGTTCCATACCACACATTCTCTTTCTGACATGGATGAAAACGAACGAAAGGCTCGGCATGCTGCGGCTCAGCGTCTACGCAGACAAGCACCACCAGAGCTTCCCCCAACCAACATCATTCACCACGTGGAGATGCGGTCAATTTTTTCACTTTACACGAGTTCACTGGCACTAGTGGGACCCAAGTATACTTGCACGTAACGCCATTGACCAATAAACCTCTTCATTGCAATGTAATTTCAAGGATAAAAGCGAGCATTTTCTTTCAGTCTCTCCTTCGCAAAACTTGGTGACGTAGCGTGTGGGTCGCAGTGTCGGCATAGTCCCCTTAGTGACGATATTTAAATACGGCTCATAGATTGAATGCGAGCATTGCGTGAGCACTCGATTTGGGCTTATGATAACCAGTTGGCATGACAAGCATTCAAGTAGTTTCTCTCGTCCGATTGCGTCAATGACGACAAGAGCTGGACCCTAACAATATCTGGAACTCAGTGCATGTCCTGTGCTTTGCCAACCTCAGAGCGTGGCTATTGATCAACATTATCGACATATAATTGGCTCCAGATCACGTGGCCACTTGTTCTGGCTGTGAGTTGAGGGGTGAACGCTGCTAGTTTTTTTTTAATTCTTTCTGCGACACTTATTGTGTGGGGAACTTAGAATGATTTCCTGATGTTTATGACCAAGGAAGGTCATAAACATCAGGAAATCATTCTAAGTGATATTCGCAACGCCCCTTTAAGGTTGTGCGCGGCATTCATGGTATGCCTGCCACGCGAGTTCTGACAACAAAAACGGAACGGCTGCTGAAATGTCGCTTATGCACAAAATGCCCGGTCATAGCTAAGCTTTCTTCTAGATAGCACTGGAGTCGTCTGGAGCCATGCGCTCGCCGGGCCTTTATAATATCCCTTGCATACATTTACTTGCACACATTTATGACCTTTCTAACTCGCATACATTTACAACAATTACCGCACGCACGGTTACAACCGATTAAACACATTTTTTATTATCGAAGTTACATTGCCACCATAAATTGCTTCCATTTTTCTGCACGTGTCGCGGCATTAAAATTTTTATCTTCCTGCAATTTTTTTTTTTTTTAATGTTCTGAGTGATTTTTGTTGCTTTCTAACTTTTTTGATTTAGCCACGGAAGCTGAGACGTCTCTGGCAGCCCTGACATCTCTTGACAGGCCGACCTGGGCTCGAATCAGGAACAAGTACTTCCTTGCTGGCGTCAACAAGGAAAGCCTAGATGCCATTGAGAAGGCCACATTTTTTGTGAGTGACCTTTTTCTACTGTGTTTTCCTACATGACTGATGCGGTCCAGGGGGTTTTGTGTATCAGGCGTTTCGGTGAGCCACACAATTGATTCATACGATGGAGTTGGTGGCAGGGGCAAATTTAGGGGGGGGGCGGGGGGGGCGAACGCCTTCCCTGAGCTCCCCAAGGTCAACTTTTTTTAAAATAAAATCATTGATATACATTAGCCAGAAGTTTAATTTTTGGCGACATAGCAAATATCTGGTCAACAAAATAGACGTGGGCAACGTTTGGACCGTGTCATATCTCAGCAGACTCTCCCCCCGCCAAGGCCTACCGCCCCCCCAGGCCTGACCCATAAATCCACCCCTGGTTGGTGGCGGTGTTAATCGAGAATGTTTTTTTCTTTCTTGTGTTTTCATACTAATCCTGTAAAAGCAGTTTGAAGAGACAGAAAGGAAGATTAACATATCACGCAGAGTGGGCCGCCAGTGTAATCTGCTGATTCGGTGTTGTCCCAATTTTCAAGAGTGAATTGGATGATTTGATGCGTAATTCAAATCTAGAAATCCTCACAGCAGGCAGGAAGGGAGAAAAGGAGTCTAAGAGTGACAAATGCAACGAACCTAAACAACAAGACAAAAAAACAAACATTTCCCTCCCCTCCCCTTCCCCTCCCCCCCCCGGTAATGTCGACCCCTCAGAAATTCCTGGGGAGAACCCTGCACATGCTGTTCAATCGGTGCCAAGGGTTATAGACAAATGTAGTTATCGCCTGCACATTTATGACACCCCAAGACTGTGTTCTCAAATACTTGCCGTGCACTCTGTAGTGTCTCTTGAAGATAATTGATGTGCCCAAGGACTGAAATCAGCCTCTGAGTAGTGATACTAACAAGTGCAACTGTCAATGCAATCACATGTGTATTTCTAGTTTGCCAAACACTCTTAAGATTTTAGTTCAGTGGCGAGATTAATCTTATCTGTCTTGGTCCGAAATTAGAGTTTGTACTCGTGCGGGTGATATTTAGCAGCCCGTTCCCCCATGCACTTTGTCAAATAATGTCTGGTATGTCTCCTCTTTGAATACAGTGCTGCTAAATTTCCACTTAAGCTTCCTGGCATTGTATGACTCAAAGGGCCTAAATAAAAAATGAACTTGACCCGTCACTTTCATTGCTTGACTTAGCCAAAGAATGGTTTGGCTTTAAATTTATTGAGTGCTGTTTCAAAAGCTGCTAAGAACTATACTCTCTTTCACCTTATGATGTACCGCAGGAAAGGCTACAAGCGCGAGCTCCTTGCTCTGGGGCACATCTTGGCGGCACTAGCTCTCGTGACTTAAGAGCGGCTGCCAACGCTATGAGCTCGCGCTTCTAGCCTTCGCTGTGGTACAACATAAGGTGAAACGAAGTATATGGTCGGTGACAGCTAGGTTAAGAGTTCAGGGGAGCTGCTCCCCTATCTTTCCACTTTAGCAAAGCAAACACTGAAGAAAAGGTCGCCTCCTCTCCAGCGTTCGCTCTACTAAAGTGGAAAGAGGTGGGAGGAGCTTCCACTTTGTTCTTGACCTGTCACCGATTATAGTTTGGTACGTATGGCGTGCCTATAGAACTATGAAAGTTGTTAGCACAGAACAGTTTGTATTAGAAAGCATTCACTCGAGATACTTGTAGCATCTTTTGTTACCGAGTGTGAGGGCCAACTGCACTTGCTGGAAAAGCAATAATTTGTGCATTGCAAGGCTATGCTAACTTTTGGCGACTACAGTAGGCTCGCAATAATTCAAACTGATATTTCATACTTCTAGTTAATTCAGTCAAATTTAAAATTTTTGGTTGTTGTCTTTAATGTACTTATAAGACGCTTCATTTGAACAGTGTTTTCGTGCAATTGATACTTTTTGTTCCCAAGGCCCCGTTGAGCGCGTTTCTTTCCGTGCACCGCTGCACTGCGAAGAAGCAATACCCGCCGTGGAACTCGCTTTCGTGGGTGTTGCTTCTCCGCAGTGCACTAGTGCTCGGTAAGAAGCGCGGTCAATGGGGCTAAAGCAGGGCAGAGCCGTACATGTAGTGAGTTTGGTCAGTTGGAGGAGCCGGCGGGAGCTGGGGTGGAGCGGCCAAAGGGGTACCGCTGCCAGTGCCGCATATTCCCCCCGTGATGATCCTGCGAAGTAAAAATAGCCTAGACGAGCTTGAAGGTGCCGCATACCACGGCGCAGGTATTTTTTGTTTTTGGATGAGGCTGAAAGTACATGAATGGATAATTGTAAGAGATTGATGGAAATAAGGAGTTTCAAGGTGCTGAGTGTGCTTACTTAGCCAGAAAAGGTGACATTGACGAGAAATGTTTCGTGAAGCATGAGGCGAAACTGCGAAAGTGGGGTGCGCGTTTGGTGTTAGGGTCAAAATTCCCACGGAGCCGTGTCCATGGTTTTAACCGTTCGCACAGTCGTGGTCGCGGCTGCGGCTGCAATCAAAACAAAGATGTAGTGCATTCTGAATGTCGCCGTGACGACAACGTCACGTATGTTGCGCTTTCAGTTACGGAGGGTCGCAAACTTTACTTTAGCATGCTGAAATGAAATACTTGGAATACATCCTTACCTAGAAATAGTGATTGTAAGATATATAAGTTAAGCACATTGCCCCCGCCAGGGAAATATTCGTGGCTAGTGGTTGGTCACGAGAGCTCTCAATCAACGTGCCCAAGGTCATTAAAACAATTTCGGCCAATGACGTGCCCTTATTTTCGCTCTATTCTTCCCAATTAATGACCAAACTCTCTACATATACGGCTCTGAAGCAGGAGAAACACAAGCAATGAAAATGGGCACTGCGCAGTAGTTTTCATGGTAGCTTGTGCTGACGCTGGGACGTGGCGGCGTGGCATAGGTGCACATCAGAGTCTCCGCGCAAGTTGCTATGGGAGCTGCCGCACAGTGCCCATTTTTATTGCTCATTTGTCCCCTGCTTAATAGTCTACAATAGACAATGTTTTTGCTGGATGAACAAACTTAATTTTGTTTTAAGGTGTCATGTGCTATGTAAACAGTCCACAATACACAACAATCTTGAAGTATTAAATAAAATTGACATATGTTTCTCCAATGTTTCATGTGTGGCACACCTGCTTACAACTAGCAGTTCTGTATAAAGAAAATCATAACATATCTGATTTGTTTGTGTAGCCATTCATATAGCAAATCTTAATTTCATCCTGCTTCATATTTAGATGAATTTCTGATAATTCCAGCAATGAAATTGTTGCACCATTTGCGCCAAACTGTGCCAGAATGAATAACCTGCTACATGCTGCTCCAAAGGCTCTTTTTGTGCACAATTCGTGCTGTGTCTGCGCCAAAAGGGAGCTCTTCTCGAAAAGGAAACGGAAAGTGTCTGGCACATGGCATTCTTGGCAGTGCTACTAAAAATTAAGAAAGTACATTATGAGGTATACTGCCCTGTGAAGTTAAACTGAACACATAAACACGTAAACTATGAGACGATATGGTAGACAGATAAGAACATGACATACTTGTGAAAGTGCAGACTAACAACTGTTTATTTTTTGTTTCTTCCTCCTTTATATCCTTGTTTTGAAAGATGAAGATTGCTTGATAATTTTCAGAGTTGAAAATTAATGTCATTGCGGGCAATTCTGGACACGGATGTTTTAGGAAACGGAAAAATGCTGGAGTTTTAGATAACGCGTATGTGCCTGAGAAATCATGGAAACGACTGGGATGATTAATGTTGTCTCATATTTTATGTGTTCACTGTGACTTTGCAGTGGGGTATAATGTCAGCCTGAATCCAAACATTGTTAAGAAAGTACAGTTTTTTTTTTTTTTTTTTTCGGATGTTTAAGCGCTATGTGCAAAGAGTAGGGATGTGCGAATATTTTAATTATCAAATATTAGTTTCAAATTATATGCTATTTGATATTCACTTCAAAATGAACTGCAATATTCATACTTTATGAAGTGTTGATTGCGGAGGGCTAGCCCCTTTGAGTGCGCTCTTCTCAAGCACCAGTGCACCGCAGATATGCAATACCTGCAGAGTTGACATTGCGATCTCGCGACCCACTCCGCCACAGCGCAGCCACGCACTTAAGCGAAAAACAAACCTTCAAAGTGGTATGGTGCATGCAAAGGCCTTGTGTATTAAAAAAAGAAAAGGGAAACAAAATTTTGGGGAACATTGTGTTGCTGATATTTACATTGCAGTAAAAATCTTCAAAATTTAACTGTTGCTATGACGGAAAGGTACTTGTTAGGCAGCGATATTTTAACAACCTGTGTTTATTATTTGTGCTTAGTTGTTTTATTAAATTCAGAATTGAAGGAAATACTTTCATATAGCAAGAAAATTTATAGATCCCCTTAATTACGTATGGCTGGGCACGTTTACATGTATAATTCTATGTCAAATCTGTAATTTCGTGGCTATCCAAATGTAGGTATTGAACTTTCTGAGGCCGCAGTCCATAATTATTGCTAGATTAAATTTAATAGAGCTCATAAGTGGGTAATTAGAAGCTTGGGAACAAGCTTTACGAGTACAGCTGAATTTTCGTTTAAGTATGGTGTAACGGGAGTGAAAGGTGTGGAGAAATGCGCAGCAGCTATTCAATATTCCTTTAAAAAATACTCGGCCAAAAACACTATTCACTTTGAATCTGTTTCGAGCCCAAAATTCATTATTTGCACATGCCTAATGAAGAGTTGTCGTTTTTTGTGCAAACAGTGCTCACTTGATTGCAATGAATAGCTAGCACTACTCGTTGTGATCGGTTAGAGTAGCTATCTGCTCTGCTTAGCTGCTCTATGAATAGCAGCAGGTTGAATACAAGCGAGTGCAGAGTGAGACAGGTTCAACACATAAGTGTTTGTTTGATGTCGAACTCGTGACAATTAAGTTGTCGTGATGCAAACCCTACAAAGTCGCCAAAAACATCTTACCAAGGACGCCGTCGGTATACTCCAAATAGGTTAATTGAGACATCTGCAAAATTACCGGCGTATGATTGTTCAATAAAAAAATCAATATCTGTAGCGACCAGGTACCCTGTAGGCATGAAACTTTTAAATAGTCTCCCAACACACCAACAACTGCAGTTATTTTTCCACAGGCTAACTTTCAAAAAGATATTACGCATAAAATTTTCTGATATAAAAGCGAAAAATTGTCTGCTTCAAAAGTGAAAATCTCTGCTCTAGAACCTGTTTTTTCCCTGCTACAAGAGCTGCTACAAGTTTCCACTTGTCTGTTTCACCACTGTAATTCAAACTTCTGATAGTTCAAACAACATTTGTGGTTTCCTGGTATCAGAAATAATGAGAGTCTTTACTGTATTATTAAGAGCCTCTCATTTGTGTTAATGTGTGTGCTAAAAGCTACAACCTTGTCATTGTGCTTTAGCAAGCCTCTCTCCCTCAGAAGCTTCTTTCCAAACTTGCAGGTGAGCATGAACGACCTTGAGCCGTCGGGGCTCAACGAGAGGGCAAGTACCTGTTGCATGGCGACGGGAAAAGCATCTGGTTCGACAAGTCACTCAATGTCCAGGTTTTCAAGAACGCGCATGCAGGCATGAACTGTGAGCACAGCATGGCCGACGCCCCTGCCATGGCACACATGTGGGAGTACGCTCTTACCAGGGAGTGAGCACATATTTTTCCTTTTCCGTTTGCCTTACTCCTTGTTCAAAGCTGCAAGGCTTGCAAATTAAATTTTTTGTTTAGTCTCTTGCTACAGTTTTAACCCCTGGCAGTATGTATGCTGGAGGCATCTTCCAACTGGAAATAGTTTGACCTGATCTCACCCACGGAAAAAGGCGACACACTAAAAGCGCATGTATTTCGCACTTCTAAGAAACAGTTACCAAATATACTTAAAGTAATATTTTAAATGACTAATAGTATAATAAAGATATGCATACTTCAAGTGCGTACACCTTAGTTGCCAGATGAAATAGATGCGCGAACTGCTATGTTAGAGTATGAAGTACACTAATAATGCATTAAGTGTACACAAAAAGCATAATAAAAGTAAAATTAAAATTACACAAAAAGCATAATAAAAGTAAAATTTAGAGTATTTAAAGCATGCTAAAAATATAGTTTAGGTGTACTTTTGTTTGAAACAAGCACAAAACCAGCATATTTTTTTGTAGTATAACATTTTTACTAAGGATAGTAAAAATGGCTGTCTTTGTTGAAAGAAGGCCTCCTTTAGCAATTGTAAGTTTCTTTAATTCTAATGGCGGTCTTCCTCCATTCAATAATCTTTTATAGTTTTTATTTAAACTTTTTTGTTTGGCACTGCTTTTCTAATATTTATTGTTTGCCAAGTACCCTGCAGTGCCAAAGTACTTTGCAGCTTTAGAATAGGAGAAGGTGTTGAACACAACATTAAATAAATTAAGCATACACTGGACGCCAGTCTATGCATAGAAAGGATGCTTAGATATGATTTGATGCTTATTTTTCTATTAGTGGTATAGTGCATGTTTGCTAAATCGAATGAATGACAGTGGACAAGTTATCCACCATAAGGAGCTATGTCAACTTGCATCAGTCAAGAATGCAGTGAAAGCTATGGCAGTCATCATTTCATATGCACAGTCATTCCATATTCACAGTCATCATTTCATATGCGATTCAAGAGCCCGAAGTGCACTTTTCCGGATACGTTGCCCAAGGCAGCTTTACCTTGTGTTCTCATGTCGCCATTTGTTTCACATTAGCTTTTCTTTATCAGAGCTACCTATCCTAAACTGCTAGCATATTTTATACCTGCGTGTGCAGGGTATAATGGGGTTGCACGTAAAACCATCAGTCTTGTGCAAGGAAAAAGGGAATGCGGAGCGCAGGTTCATCTGCTTCTTGTACAAGGGTTGCGATGATGTCAGAACGCCGAGCTCTTATTGGCCCATTGAAAAAAAATAGTGGGTAGACTTTAAGGCATCTAGCATTGAGGTCTACCGTCTATTCTTTCAATCAAAGCCAATCAGAGCTCGGTATTGTACTCACGTCACCGCAACCCCTGCGCAAGAAGCAGATGACTTGCTCTTCCCTCATGTTAGTTTGACAGTAGTGATGCATCCATACCTTATTCTTTGCTGTAGGGTGCTGGAGAAAGTGTATGACGAATCTGGCCGTTGCATGCCACCCGGCAAGAAGCTCAAGCAGGGCTCGATCCGTAGGCCCCAGCGGCTGGTCTGGGATATTTCGCCAGAGCTCGAGAGGGAGATTGCCGGTGCACTTGCTAATGCACGAAAGGTAAACCTCACTGATTCTTTGAAAATAACACTACCGTAATATCCCCCAAGGGTGCTGTCACCCAACAGGTCGCCCATTCAGTTTTTCTGGTTAAATATCCATAACATAAAAATTCCGATACATCGCTCAGCCCCGATTTCCGTCTGACATTGTGCGATGTCCGGTGGGAATAGCATCAACCGCGAAATCTGCAGTGCCAGTATCCGTGACAAGTGAGTTCAGAGCGGGAGCGAGTTCAAGGCGGTTCCTGCATTTTTGTCTGCAATCTGTGCACGCGACATCGGTTCCCGTCACATGCGAGTTCGTAGCAAGTTCCCGTGTTTTTTGTCCGCGATCTACGCGTGCGATATCGCTTCCCGTAGCACGTAAGTTTGGAGCTGGTTTCAGCATGTTAATCGCGCCATGAAACACAAATCTGCTGCATCCGCATTCTGCGGTATCCTTTCCCATAACACGGGAGTTTGTAGCGAATTTCTGCGTTTTTATCGAGTTGTGAAACGCGAAGTTTCCTTGTCCCCACGATCTGCAGTTTCAGATTCCGTGTCGCGTGGTTTGTAGCGGTTGTCCCCTGTGTTTATCATTAATTTCTTAAAAAGCTCTGCTGTCTCATTCTCAGAAGTAGCCCACCTCATGTTTTCCTTAATTTATCTCTTCATTTTGGGTGGGCGCCCTTGCGGAATTTTACGGTGAAAATATTTTCATAGAAAAATTTACTTTTTTTTCCTAGCAATCTTTAAAAACTCTTGTGGAAGTGAAGCTGTGCCTTCAAAATGTCCCTTGTATCAAGAATTGGCAGTATGTCAGAGTCTAAGTGTTCTAAATTTGCCTTCAATTGTTTGCTGGGACATCTCGTAGCCTTAGTTACGTCAAGAAGTTTAGGCAGAACATTTTTTTTTATTGAATAAAATTGAGTGTGAGGGTTTTTAAGGAATGTGCATGACTGCTTCAAGAGTGGTCTAAATCTGGTCATACATTGAACTACAGCTAGCCTTTAAATTGTCTACAAAAACTAAATTTTCATGCTCCATGCCTTTTTCGGCAATTGTAAAAGCAGCCCTTCTTTCTCTCTTCTATTTTTTTTTGTGGGAGAGGCAGGGATGTCATATAGTAGTATGATCCTAGCATGATCTTTAATTTGGTACAGGCAGATTTTAACTCTACCACGTTGATAAGTTTCATTCCGTTTGTGCTATGCCACACACTCCTCTTACATGGAACTCTCTTCAATGCTACTTGCACTATTGGAAATATATATATTTTTTTTCCTGTTGTAATGCCATTTCTTAAAAAATATTCTTTCCCAGAACAACGAGGACCTCGACCTTTATGTGAGAGACCACGACTCCTGGGGGAAAGGAGTGATCAAAAAGTGCAAAGTAAGTTTGTCGTATTTATTCTATTGTCAATGACAGGTTAAGAATTCGGGAATGCTTTGCCCCACAGGCGTAATGCTTTCGCTGCAAGTGCCTTTGCCGTCGAAAAGTTGTGCGTCATCTGCTCTGCGACATGGCGACGTCGGCAATTTCGGTTTCAGGCTCGAGCAGAGGGAGCGAAACTCGCCACTCTTCAAACGAGACGAGATGTCGCGAGCTGGCAGTGGTGCCTGCAATATTTTGTACGAGGCAAAGCGCTGGAAGATTTTCTTCCTTGGCTGTTGAAGGTGACGGCAGGACCCGCTCGTGTCTGACAATGCTAGGACGAGGCATTTGCTGCTTACCAGATTTACCATCTGACTGGTCACAACGATGAGACTTGGCGAGGGCGCCAGTTTCAAGGACGAATAAATACTGCTTTGAAGGCGTCGTATCTGTAGGCATCTTTTCGTTTATTAAAGCGAGCTGGGAAGCAGACGCAGTCTGACGAGGCAGCACAACGGTGGCGTTGCTCGAGTATTTCAGGTAGCGTATCCCATCGCCAATGGTGACCACGGCATTGCTACATCGCCGAAATCGCTGTGAAGGAGCGTTCGCACCGCCACGATTTTGTGACAAACCTCGTCCCAGGGGCGAACACTAACAAACGAAGAGAAGCCATTGGCGTAGAGGAGGCTTGCACCGGTCTCCACAAGCGAGGCTTACGCGATTCTCCGAGCAGGGCCACAGAGCATTTCGACGTCAATTGCTCAACTTCCGAATTCTCGCATCGTCGCGCAAAAACTACTGCAAAGAGACGCTCACGTCGCCACAATTTTGCAGTGTCGGTTGTCTCGGCGGCGAACACTATATGATTGAAAAGAAGTCGTCGGCACTGCTTCCGTCAGTCTCGTCAAGCAAGGATTACACGACCGTCCATGCAGGGGCACCGAGCACGTCGACGGCGACCAAGTCGGATGGCGAGACTATCAAATTCTTGCGTTGTAACGCAGAAACTCCATGCACAAAATAGATATCGGCACGGTTCTACGACGTAAAACCGGGCCTCTCGGAGAAACCGACGTCCCCGGGTAGAACCGACGTTGAGCACAGTGCGCTCCCTGTTGAAGACGATCGCGTGCCAAGCTTTGGCATCGGGGACGTCGAGAAACGAGTGGCAGCAATTGGCTGGCAGAGGGATATGAATCCCTCTGGGGCGCATTTGCTTGTGAATTCTTAACCTGTCGCCTACTATAGCTTCTGTTCTTTGCCTGTTTAGAAGGGTACGTCCTGAGAGAGCCGGCTTCTCTCGTGCGTCCTTCCAGGTTTCCCCGGATGCCTTCATCCAGATGGCCCTGCAGCTGACCTATTACAAGGAGAACAAGAAGTTTGTCCAGACCTACGAGGCCAGCATGACTCGACTCTACTTAAATGGGCGGACGGAAACTGTGCGGTCGTGCACTCTGGAGGCAGTGGACTTCGTCAAGTGAGTGTCCCCTTCTTCATACCTCAAAAGGACCTTACCTGCTGTCACATGCAGTGCGAGCCTGTTCCCCGGAATGCTCTGTGCCTTGTCGTACAATTTGGCCTTGATAGGTTCCCCAAGAAACCACGTGCAAGCGTTCTAAGAAAAGAGTTGTCTCGTTGAGAAGTGACGATCAATGACTATAGGCATGTGCAAAATAGTGGACTTTGAGTTTGAAGCAGATTAGAAATGAATAGTGGTGTTGGCTAAATATTTTTGAATCGGATATTGAATAGTTTCTTCAAGCCTTTCACTACCATGCACCATGCTTCAGCGAACATTTAGCTGAACTTGTGGAAGTTCTTCCCATCCTTCCACTAGTCCACTTCTAAGTTCAGGTGATTTTAATGCAAAGAGAACAGCCGACAAATCCAGTCCAAGCCTTAGAATGGATTGGATTAGATTGAGAGCACGACACTAGGCTAGGTCCAGTTAGAGCTGCTAGGTTTAGTAACAAATGGAAAAGCCGCAGACCCCAATCCAATCCAAGCCTTAAGCCAAAAGTGTACATTTGGCGGCCATGTTGCCATTGGGTTATTGACGTGTGTGATTGGGCGTCGTGTTTTCATCGTGTTTCCGAAAGTGGCCTTTCCACGGACGATGCCGGCGGCAAGAAAATGCTTGTTTAATCCGGATGGACGAACTTCGAATATTTCGAATATGCAAGTTAGATTAAGCCCGTGCAAAATTATCCTCACAGTGCTCAATTCTCAATGGCTTGTGTTGTAATGGTCTTATATCTTTAACCGCCTCTACAGTGGTCAGGAATTTCACCTGAAATTGTCAGGGAAGACCTGGAAAAGTCAGGGAATTTCAAAATAATAATTTGCTGACACCCTGACAGTGCAATGCACTTATAACGATACCACATGTAACGATGTACCGCTTATAACGATCAGTTTCTACTGTTTCTAGACTGGAAATTATCAGTTTTCAGTCCAGATTACAGCGATAATCGGCTGTAACGATTGAAAATTTGGTTTTCTCATTATCATTATAAGTAGGTTGCACTGTACCTGTGATTAAAATTGTTTCTTGCTACCGTCGCTAGGGATTCTTTTCGGCTTCTGGTTGACCAAGAGAGCATGTCAAGCCCTCTTTCTGTGTCTGGTGCACTGCCCTGGCTCTGCCCACGCTCCCATTGACCAAACCCTCTCTATACACGGCTCTGATTTGAGCTACTAACTGGAATATTCAGGGATACTTTTTTTCGTGGGAACCCATTTCCACAGTCGAATAGTCGCCGACCGATTTTTCAGACGCCGATAATTCAAACTTGTTTGATATTATGGACTTTAAGAAGGAACCGTGACCTACCCGATAGAAATAGTGCATATTCACGACCTATGTTTTGGGCAGCTTGAAGTCCCAAAGTTCTATTTTTCTGACGTAATAGTCGTGAGCGATCAGTGGGAAACACCACCGAGAAGCTGCCATTTTAGATTTTATGTTGACTGCACATGGATCGGCTTGGTACTGCCAAGTCCTACTGCTAGGTGACGCTATGGTACGGCTTTTTCTTTTCTTTAGTGGCACATCATTATCATCATCATTGTTACCATTTTGCTTTGCTCATTCGCCACTCTACAGTCGTGGACTTGCGCCTCTCATCTCGTCTCGGTGAATCGTGCTTTGGACTATGCTGGCTTGGATGTCATGGCCACATCTGTTCCTTTGCCGTTGTAAAGTGTTGCTAAGAAGTGGGATAAGTTCTTGACCATAACGCTAGGAAAGAAGGCAGCAATTTTAAGTTATTAGAAAGGGGCCGAACATAAGGGGAGGTGTAACCTGAAGCAAGGCCCAATCGACGTCTTTTATAAGCCCGCTTAGACGTAATAGAGGCAAGTGTTTTAATATTCTGATTTTTCGGACTGTCGTATTATTCGGACATTCTTTCAGTCCCTGCAAAGTCCGAAAAATCGGTCGGCAACTGTATATTTCAGAATTTTGAACTCTGTTTTCTAACCTTCATGTTTCCTCATTTTAACATGAAGGATTGATATATAAACCGGTACAAGAGAAATCTCGGGAACTTACTTGGAGCCGTTCTTTGTATTGCATATGTTTACCGCACTTCTCAATATGCTGCGATCGTAGTAAATGCCTCATCTCGCCCGAAGCACGGCCAGCATTTCTCTCTAACCTACCCAGTTTGAAACTCTATCAATTTCCATTTCAACTGACAGTGTCGATCAAGGCAGTCCTGTCGTACACTCTGTCAGTTTAATGAAGTGGGCAATTCTCGGGCATTCATTCAAATTTTACGGTAATCTAATTACGTTTCTTTCTCTACTCACCTCTGCCACACTAGAGCGTTTGATCAATCTGTTGCCGTTAGCACCTTCATGACGAGTTGCACTCTTGCTCCTGTCTTCAGAGCCATGGTGGAGAACAGCGTGAGCAACGAAGAGAAGATCCGGCTGCTGAGGCGTGCAGCCAACAAGCACCAGATGCTGTACAGAGATGCCATGAGTGGGAAGGGTGTGGACAGGCACCTCTTTGCCCTCTTACGTCGCCTGCAAGGGCCTCAAATATGTGAGCCTTCTTCCTGATGTATTTCGTGCATTTGACATGCAGGGAACATGCTAATTGCAAACTCCAGCATTACACTAAATAAACAATGTGTTAAAAAAAAAAAAAAAAGAGAAAGGAACGGTGTTTGTTTTATATAGAATTGCCGAAAGCTCGGTCTCTAGCCAAACTTAGCGCTGGTGGTCCGAACTTGGCACCAAAGTTTCAGAACTAACCGTTATCTTGGTCAAAAGCTATAAAAATGCTCTGAAACTTTAAGTGGGAAAATGGGGCTTTTTCTCGGCAGTTTGCGCCGCTCGGGCCCATGTATTCGAGGGCTTTGTCAGCCACCATTTTACCATAAAAAATTTCTGAAAGTCGCTTATAACTTTTGACTAAGAAAATGGTTTGTTCTGAAACTTTGGCCTCTGCCAGCGCTAACTTTGGCAGAAGCTGAACATTCAATGACGCATAGTTTATCCTTGCAATTAAAACAAGACTAAAGTTCTTTTGGGACACACTGTACATTGTGCAACATTGTTAGCGCTAAACGCGACATTGACACTCCTTTGCATTTTGCTGAGATAGTTGATTGATGGGCACCAAACTTTGTTGCTTCGTCTACTGCCCAGTATGAGGACTTTCTGCAGCACCAGTCATTTTTACGGCGAGCGGTCCGATTTTACGAGAAAAGAGAAAAACTGGTATAATTTCTCGTTTGTACTAACAGTGTCACGCTGTGTACTGGTTGTACCAGTTAACTCACTATAAACTGATTGGTCCCAGAGTTTCGTCCCTTCCCCGCCCGTTTTGGACTAGACAAACCTTGTACCACCATGAGTTTGCATAATGGCTACCGCAGGACACACTCCAGGCTTCAAGTTTGCAGTTTACCGCACTTGCAAAATTTCTTAAAATTGGACCGACCTCAGTACTGTTTGAAAATTTGCGTCGACAGTCAGTGACGGATTAAGAACCCAGTAGACTCTCTGCCTTCAGCATGAGCTTGTTGCTGACCATAGTTTGCTTTTTAACACAAGACCTCGTTTTATGGGTCGTTTTCTATGGGAAAATTATCATGAACGAGCATCGTGGCCGAGCGTCAGGAATGGACGTCGTGAACAACCGTTATGGACAAGTGACACGCTGGGAGCTTCGCACAATGTTATGGTTATATGTAAAGCTTACAAAGGCCCACGTAAAATCAATGTCAGAAAGATGTCCCAGTGCATGGTGCTCAAAATTATTTCATTCGCATGAAAGCATGCCGGCGAGAGCAGCACGTTTTGAATGAAAGTAATAAAATAATAGATAAATATGAATGTAAAATAAATAAATAAAAATAAGTAAATAAGTAACAAAACAAAATTATAAAAAATTTACAAATGGACAATAAGAAGAGTTAAATATCCTGCACAAGCAACGCATGGAGCACGGTATGTGCAGAACGCATTCTGTGCTCCCTGGCATTCGTCAGCATGATGAAGCTCGTGATAACTTCTTTTGGTACCCGCAAATAATCTAGGAGCAACAAGGGCAGAGTTTGCCGACGAGGACTGGTGGTTGGGCAATCGAGGGGCAGCGCGTGGGAGTAGCAATAGACCCCTCTTTGTCCCCTTGCAGGAGAGCGAGTTCCTGACCAATGCCATCATGCGTCCCTGGACACTCTCCACGAGCCAGACTCCGCACACGCAGCTGGACTATTCTCCGGATGCTGATCTGGAGGTATTTACAAACAAGGTATGCATCACTGTGACATATCCACTGAGCCTGTATTCGAGTAATTGGAGTCAACTGATATAGCCTAGTTAAGGAGGGTGCCTTCAACTGCTCTTAGGACATGCCCCTTGTCTTGAGGAAGCAAACTTATAAAAGAAGAAGGTTTGGTTTTGAACTGTTTTGTATTGATCTCTAACTTATACCTGAATTCCGTGTTTTTGGTGCTCTTTTTTTTTTATTCACAAGTTTGGTGTTTTTTTGGGAGGGGGTATTTTTTTTCAGATTCAATGCTTTTTTGTGTAAATTGGTCAAGTTATAACAAAATTACAAAAAAACAGAATCTGCAAAAAAAAAATACCCCCCCTCCCCCCAAAAAATGCCTCCAAATTAAAAAAAAAAAAAAGTCAACATTGAAAACATGGAATTCTGCTTACCATAAAATCCTGAGAGATGCCCCACCCTGAAAGATAGCCCACCCCTATTTTTGGCTTGATTTGCTATATTCTTTAAACACCGAAAGATAGCCCACTACTAGTAATAGTAGTGTTGTGTATACCGTAAAAACCCAAATATAATACGAGGTTGTTTTTTTTTTCAAATTTTTCTATGTAAAATTTGCGGCTCGTATTATACGCGGGTCCTAGCACTTTTCAGCCTTGATGAGGCGCGATCTAACGCTGTTTGACGTAGTTTCGGTTTAGAAGCAATAAGGCTCTCAAAACAGCTATCATCATCATTAAAATCACAATGTCCGAGGCGCCACCATCCGTACACAGTCAGGCCCGGCCGGCAATGGCGTCGGTGCGAAATCGGTAATCGGCGCGCCTTCAAATTCAAAAGAAAAGTCCTTTTGGTTGCGGAAGGCATCGGCACCGGGCCGGGCGGACGACAATTCGCCGTAAATGAGGGCAGCATCCGCGGATAGAGACGACTAAAAGCAGCTCTGTTTGCGTGCAACGGAACGAGAAGAAGCTTTAGAGCTCGAAGAATGGCGTGCTCGCCGACGTCGAGGCAAGTCTGGGCGACTTTGTAAAGAGCAACGTGAACGGAACTTCGCCGTAACTTTGTAAAAGAGCACGTGAACGGCACCTCGCCGTAAACACCGAGCTGCTGCATGAGAACTCGGCGAGCCGACATTGGGTTACTCGCTTTATGCGCCGCGCCGGGATTTCACTGCGTCGGCACTCGCCTGTCGCTCGTTCTTTCGAGAAGTGCGGGATTTCAAATGCGCTCGACGGCACTGAAGACTATACTGCCTTTGGGAGGAGGCGTCGGACAAGGCGTCTGACGGATGTGATGACAGTGATTAAGGTTCAATTATGATGAAAATAAACGTTTTTCTTAAGACTTCCTGGGTCCCACTTTACGCGGAATATTTTCGTAGTCCTGATTATGTTTTGTATTATTCGCGGGTTTTTACGGTAATCTTCTACTGGTCCGTCGTTCGTTTGCGCTGTATTCTTGTTCCAACAAGCTTCGAAGGGACACAACCTAAAAATAGCAATTTTTTAAAACTTTTCTTGATTGTGCACCAAAAGTTAGCCCACTCCATATTTTCACCCGATTTGCTCTTGATGTTAGGTGGGCTATCTCTCGGGATTTTACGGTTATACCCCATTCACACAGCAGTGTGAATGTACCTTTAGCTAAGGTCCCTTAGCTGAAGGTACTTTTAGTGAAGGCCATTTGGTATCGCATGGTGAATAAGCGGAGAATGAATGTATGGATGGGTGGTATTGGCCATACCCTTTGTATCAGCCTGATCGTGGCAATTTGTGGCATGTGAACTATCATGAGCGAAAGAGATGACGGGTGGGGAGCGGGAAAAGCTTGAATGAGCGGTGCAACGCACACCTCAATGAGGTCCAACGAAGAAGCTGAAATATTGATTTAAAGTAAAAGGTTCGTCAACGAATGGTTCGTCGACGCGTCCGCACTTGCTGTCCCGAAAAGGGATCGCCATCTTGCCATTCATTTGGCCTCCTCACACAGGAGGGGCATTGTGGCCATCATGACGAGGCCAAGATTCCAGGCAGTGTACAGTTTTAATAAATGCAAAGAACTGGCAATACCGTATTTACTCAAATGTAATGCGAGTTTTTTTCAAAATTTCCCTCACCTAATTTGGGGGTTCGCATTATAATCGAAACGCCTCAAAATTTGCCTTGGCGGTGTCGCGGCACAGGCTCTTTAAAATGGCTACGACAAATCTCGCGATCTTTCAATCTTGTGCTGGCAACATATACACGCTGGCAACAGCCAATCCAATCCTATTCTTGTTTGCGACTCGTTGCGCCCATGTTAGGGTTAGCTTACCCATGTGCCCGAGTCCCCGAGTTTCACGGGCTGCTGCGTCGTGCTTCCGCGACTGGACTCGAGCAAATGGCAACGCGACGAGCTCAGTACGACGCCCGCTTTAAAAGAAGTGCAATTCTGATGGCTGAGGAAATCGGAAACTCTGCCGCGGCTCGACGGCTAGATGTGACAGAATCGACTATCCGTGGGTGGAGGCTCCAGCGTGAAGCGCTCTTCAAGTGTGAGACCGGCCGAAAAGGCTTCCGCGGACCTCGTTGTGGCTGTCACCGATGGTGAAAGCGACGAGTAAACTCATTTTATTTTTAGAAACTGCAGGTGTTGGCCACTATGTACAACAATTAAAGGTACTTTTTTCCCCTCACTTTACTCGCGTTACATTCGTGTTCTTTTTTCTTTTTTTGGCGCTGTGAAAAGTCACCCTCGCGTTACGATCATGGTCGCGTTACATTAGAGTAAATACGGTATATTGCTTTGAAGGTCATTACCTAGTTTCTTGTAGTTGCTGCCATTTTGTTTTCTTACACAAGAAACCACTGGCGGCAGGCATCGTACAAGCCAACTGTAAAATGAGGTGCTTTCGCTTCAAGACCCTCTGAAAATAGATGTCCAACACTGCCAAACATGCTCTTCAACAAGCACGTGCCAATGCTTGGAAATGAGTATAACAACATAGACTTCCAAGCTCGATGGTGTTCTTTGTGTACGCCGTCGTGTTGCATTTTAATTGTGCATAACTTTGAAGTAGACGCGTTCAACGGGGTGTAGCCCGAAACAACCCGTTCCCGTTTGAACCCGTCCCGTTTCGACCCATTCCCGAATCGACCTTCCCGTTTGAACCCGTCCCGTTTCGACCCATTCCCGAATCGACCTTCCCGTTTGAACCCGTCCTGTTTCGATCCCATTCCCGAAACGCCCCTCTCATTTGAACCCGCCCTGTTTCAACTGATACCCGAAAGACCCTTTGCGTTTGAATCCATCCATTTTCAACCCATTTGTATAAGACCCTGCGCATCCCAACCTCTTCGCGAAAAGTCTAATCGTTCAAACCCTGGTCAGCGCACCTTTTCGGCTTAAGAATACATGTTCTGAAATACTTTTGGAAGCCGATGTATTCTAAAAATATGCACCTTTCAGGCAAGCTTCGAAGTAATATATTATTCTTACTTCAACCACTTAAAGTGTTTTTTTGTTTTTTTAATTTCAAGATGATCTCCATAACGTGCAACCGCGAAATGGTCTATGTACACTCTGCGACACCGTTACTGCAAAAACGACCTTGTTGCTTTTTTTTAGAATTTTACTTCGAAATGGTATTAGCAGGCACCAAATTTTAGGACTCAGGGTAGTGGCTCAGATGAGCCCTTCCAAAGACAGTAATAGTGTTTATGGCAGCTTTTAAATTCTATGAGATAAACAGCAACACCGCCGATCGCTTGTTCGCGCTAACATTTTCACGCTACGTACAATAATGAAGTCTTACGTACACAAGAACATTGGGTAAGCTAGAATTAGCTTCGCATTCGCCACGCTATTTTCAGGGTACCCAAAGCGCTTGCGTACGTTATCCTAAAACCTTATATTTGTGATCTTGATATTTTGGAGAGCGAGAAATCAGACAGGGGGACAGGCATATGATTGCGACTTTATTTTCTTTTACAATTGCAAACACTGAACACTCGCGCACACAGAAAAACATCACAGACCCGAAAATGCCTTCGCTTTGTTAAGAAAGTCAAAGAGGGAAATCGTGCCATCAGAAAGACGACACTCGAGCTCTGAAAGTTTGCGGTCCTTGCTGACCCACTTGTGCCCCCTGACCCGCACGGCACCACCATTTGCAAGCTGCTGCAAGGATATCCTAATCAAAGCCTCATCCCGTTTAATTAAATCGATAAAACTGTAAATGTTCGGGTGAGCCCTCCCTGACACCGCGTTTATCTTGCGGTGCCAGGACTCCATGTGGTTGTTTGTCCGTGGCCCTCGGTTTCCGTGGTGATTCCACTGCTGTATGGAAAAATGACCATTCATCCAGGTGCCATCAAAATAGTCAAGCACAGTGATGACGCCTGAAACACCGAGGGATGTGCCTTCTTGTCGCAAAAACAGCCATGCACGCTGGACGTCAGAAACTGCCGGCACACTAACACCAGAACAGCGTGCAAAAAGTGACTGCTGGTGATTAGATCTTCAAGGTCGTTTCGGGAGAGGGTGAAATAAGGTCACCAAGGAAGACAGACATGGTACACTTGAACTGACTGAACTGATAACGAACGCCCCGTCGACAGGGCAGGGTGACAGTGGTCGAAACGGGAAGGTTGTTTCGGGAAAAGGCGAAATGGGAAAAGATGAAACGAGAAGGTCGTTTTGAGCCGGGTCGAAACGGGAAGGTACAAATGGGAAGGTTAAAATGGGAATGGGTTGAAACGGGAACCACCCTTCAACGGAACGCGTGATGACTGAACCTGCTAGGGCGAGTATATGTTTCTTGCTGGCGCATTCCATCACTATTCCATCCCGTTTGTGTTAAGAATTATTGTAATGATTTCTACCTAGAAATATTTTCTTTGTTATGACAGATTAAACAGCATAAATTTGTATATCTGTCATTTTTATCTCGAGTTCTTGGGTTTGAGGCTATGTCCTGTAGTCGTGAAGGGAGGATAGCAAGCTTCCTTTACAATCAGCCCTCTCTTAGTTGAAGGGACTGTTATTTGCTGTGTGATAAAGACCTCCAGCTAAGGTCCTTTACTGAAGGGACCTTGAGCTAAGGTCCCTTTACTAAAGGGACCTTAGCTAAAGGTACCTTTATGCTGCCGTGTAAATGGGCTATTAGAGGCAGGCTGCAGCCTTTTTTGTTTTGTTTTTTTTATAGAAGAACGCCGATAAACATTTTACAGTGTTAAAAATTGCCTGGCCTAGACATTTTTGTCAAATGCAATGGAGATGCGACACTGTTTGACGGTGTTGATGGGAGGGAGCGAGGGAAGGAGTATAAACGGTGCACTAAAACTCCTCCCCCTCTACTCCCTCTTATGGTGCAATGAAGATAAGCAAGCAAGGTCCATGGAGTGTTTCCATATAAGGCTATATCTTTAAAAGACGAAATTGGTGTAATCTGCAAAGCATTGATTTCTGGAAACCTTTGCTTTAAGCAAGGGTTATTCCTTCCTTGGTCGTTCCATCGGGCATATAATCTTCCCTAGGATCAAGCACCCTGCCAGTTTCGAACCAAGCGGAATGCGTGACTTTGGGTGACAGAGTGACTGACATAGGAGTTAAGTTAGTCAGTCAGTCACCACAAAGGGTTACAGTGTCGTTGTTCAGTGTGGCTCAGAGCTGGACAACGGTGTTTTTGTGAAACCGAAATCGGGGCAGCTACCTTGAATTATAATAAAAATTATAAAAATATATGTTTTTTTATATACAGTGCATTCTTAATCTTACGTCATTGTTTTACTTGTGTCTGGCGGCAGATCTGTCCCGGAGGTGGCTTTGGCCCTGTGTCGGACGACGGCTACGGAGTTTCCTACATCATTCCCAACAACTCCAAGATATTCTTCCACGTCTCTTCCAAAAAGTCGTGCCCAAACACAAACTCTGAAAGGTTTGTGAAGACTCTGGATGAAAGCATGGACGAGATGAAAGCCCTCTTTAGCTTCTAGCCGAGGCGCTCATTAGTTTCAAAAGAGCTCGCCGAATCCGACAACGGCCACTCGCGTGGAAACTCCAACACTTGCGGCACTGCTCGAAGTGTAATATCGATCGTATTGTCGGCAAAACGAAATTGCGATTTCGATGTCTCGCACAGTTTCTGATCAACAGCGTTGGGTAATTACTTTTATGTCTATGTGACTCTGCTAAGAATCGTTTTCTGATGATGCACGCTCTATGGTAGAGGTGGAGATTTTACTTACTTTTTTTTTTGCTGGACATCGGTGGCTCGACGGTGGTGCCCTTTATCTTATGAGCAGCGGGCGAGGTGACAAAGGTCAGGTAATCTGTGCAACCAGTGGACAAAAAGCGAAATGTGTTAAACACATGTCGCTTCCTCACATGACTGAGCTGTCCAAAGAAGTGACACGAACCCATTCTTTACGTGGTTCTGCACTACTTTTAGCTTGCTGTCGAATTTGTGTTTTGTGAGGTCATCTAATGAAATTTGCAGTCATGCATATGTGTTAGCCCCAAGAAACTTCCTAAGCAAGCGAAACATATTTTTGTATACTCTTGTTCATCCTCGACCTCTGGGCTATTATATATAGCTCTTTCTTGGGCAGGAGTGGAGTTTGTCTCGATTCTGAGGGGCATTTAACGTATAACCTTTCTGATTGGGGTATGGCATACCTTGGGACGTACCCGTTGACGACTGCAAATTCTGCTTTACGTAATTTTATACCGTATCATCCTACTGGAAGTAGGATGGGAACTGAAGGCCTGGTGCTTTAAATGTACATAAAAGTGTGTGACATTTCAAGTTGTACTGGGCAGGCACTTCTCAATCAACTTGGCATTGGTTGATCCTCGATTTGTTTTGGTGTCGTTGTGGGTGTGGAAATAAATATTTTTTGGGGTGAGTGCTCGGATTTCTGTATAACAAGTTTTACATGCCCCACAGTGTGAGGGGCTCATTCTTTTAGCTATGTCATATTTTTTACATTGTTTGATACACCTGTGATGTGGGAGTGTTTCAATTGGAAACATGACATTAAATTTTGTCTGTGGTTCTCCCTGAATGTCTGAATTTCTCAATAAAGAAGCACCAACAGTTGACTTTTAAACTTCCGTGTGCAAAGGCGTTTTTCAATTGCTGTTGCAACATTTTTCTAAAAAGCTTTTGAGTAATTTATTTTTCAATAAATAAAATGTATTAGTTGCCAGGGAGACTAAAAATCTTTTTGGAAAAGATGCTGCAATGTTGCACGACATGTCAATACTGACTTGATTGTTGTAAACAGCAAAGGCACTCATTGTGATACGATAGACCATTTGAGTTGCAGCACTGTGCATCAATCTAGTTGCTCATCAAAGCTGAATGCATGGAGTCCGTGAGTGCTACTTCTATTCCTCCATTTCTCTACATTGACATTGTGCATGTTTTTGTGTTGTCACCGGTTTAGGTGTTGCCTTTTCATTCATTTTAGGGTAGTTAGCAGGACCACAAGATCAATTTAAAGATGCAGTTTTGTGAACAGGGTATTTGTGCCAAGTGCCTTTCCTCTAATTCCCAATTGCACAACTCATGAATGACCTGACTGATGCTTTTTAATTTAGTTTGGTGAGGATGAGAAATACAAGTTATTGGAAAACTAATTCCATAGACTCGACTCATATTTCGAGGTACGTATTTGGCATACACTACAAAATAAAGCTTCGAAAATTGCAACCACTTCATCACAGAAGAATCTTGATTGCAATCCTCTCTCCAATAAAAAAGTTGAAAGGAGTCCCGTCATTTGTTTGGGAGTTGCACAGCTTCAAAATTTTCCATAGAGAATGCATTAGAAGCTGGTACCATTGTGCCACTTGGCAAACAAGTAATGGACACTGCTTGCACACATGCCAAACATCCTTTCTTACATGAGAATTTCACTCCGGTGCCAATAGAACATGTTGAACAAGCGGTACTGCTGAAGGTTGCTTAAGTTGCTCACAAGATGCTTTTTGATAACCAGATTGCTGGTCGTTTCTTTTCTTATATAGGGGGACTCCCTTTAGGTGTTTAGTGAAGCAGCCTTTTAAGCAAGTTTGTATCCCCTGAGTACGCCCTCTGTCTTGATTGGTAGCCTAGGAACTTGCTTGTCATAGCCCGTGGTTCTAGTCATTATTGCCGCCGAGCAGTGCAGAAGTCTGACAGTCTAAAGAAAACATGCGCCATGGGAGATATATATATATATATATATATATATATATATATATATATATATATATATATATATATATATATATATATATTTAAATTTACGATAACTGAAATAAAGTTTTGCAGTTTATATTGCTTGTTTTTTTTTGTATATATGTGGTTTCCATTTGGATTCTAGGGGCAACGAGTGGTAGTCGTATTTTATTTTGCTTCAAATTTTTATATTTTGTGAAGCATGTTCCTAGAAGAACAATCCTTTTATTTTCATGTCCTGACATGATTAGTTCCTGAGAAAAAAAATCTCAAAGAAGCGGGAAAGAACACGAGGTTTTGACTATTATCAAAGCTTGAATCACTTCGATCCCAAAGTATTAAAGAGAATGTCTATATTCTTTAGTGATATGTAGGCATGTAGGTCGGCATTATAACTGCTATTTATTATTCGTCGCTCCAATTTTGTAAAATCCCAAACATGCTTCTCGCTGAACAACTGCGACCTGAAATTTGTGATTTTGATTTTAACGACTATGTTTAGTATCGCTTTTAAAATATTACCACGTAAAACTATTCATTGCCTCCGAATTAAGCAGTTTGTGTTTTATCATGTACGAGTACTGAGAAATAAATTGCGAAACAGAGAGGGTTTTCACTTTTCAACTTCAACACGCTGTCTAAAAAAACTCATTTTTAATTTTTTTCTCATTTCTCGCGTTGCGTTCTCTTCACACCTCTCCTTTCAGCCAGAATACATTTCGTTAATTGTATTTGCCTTGGTTTTGAGTTCAAATTTTAAAACGCTAAAAAGAGCAAAGACGATGGTAGATTTGACATTTTCGTGTAGCGGGTTTTGAACTACTTCAATGTCAAAATATTCAAAAGAGAGTTTCGATATTTTTTTATTGTGATATATATGCAAGTCAGAAAATGGCATTTCATCTATTATTTATTATTCGTCGATCCAACTTTGTGTAAAAATCCCAGCCTCCGCGAACGACTAAGACCTCAAACTGCGGATTTGTTTGTTAGTCCACTATGTTTAGTTTTGTTTTAAAAATAATACCACGTGGAACCTTTCATTGCCTTTCATATTATGTAAAGTCTGTATTAATCATGTACGAGTACTGAGAAATAAATTATAAAACAGAGGAGGTTTTCTACTTTTTGTTCCATTTCAGCACACTGTAAAAAAAAAGTTAAAAAATCTATTTTTATTTTTTTTTCGTGTGGCGTTTTTTTACACTCTTTTCTTTAGCCAGAATACATTCTGTTAGAGTTATATGGACTAGTTTTGAGTTTAAGTCTCTAAATGCGCTAAAAAAGAGCAAATTCTGATGGTGGGTTTATGGTTATAGACTTATAGCTGTATATTTTATTCTTTATTATAATAATCTAAGGGATGTTGAATAAATACTCATGAAAAACATGAATGTCGTTAGGCGTATAATATTAAGTTTGCAATTCCAAACGTCTAAACACTATGAAATCGCAACTGCCGGGAGCGGGTTTTCAGACAATTTCTGCCGGTGCCTAGATTGGAGGGGCCTCAAGCCTAAACCCTACGCGCTACATAATCTATACTACGTTAGAAATATCAAAGTATAATATTTTAAAACATTGAGTAAAATACGCTTCATTGGAAACCTAGATTTTTAAATGCGAAATTTTATATTTTTAATGCTAAATTCATGTTGATAACAGAACCAAATTATTTTTCAGCATATTTAAAGGCTTAAAACTCAAAACCAGTGCGTATGATCTCTAACGGAATGTATTCTGGGTAAATAGTGGTGTAAAAAACACAAATAAAAAACAAAAGAAAAATATTAAAAATGTTTTTTATACAGTGTGCTGAAATTGAACGGAACAGTGAAAACCTCCTCCTGTTTAATAATTTATTTCTTAGTAACTTGTACGTGATTAAGACACAAACTTTGCATAACATGAAAGGCAATGAAAGGTTCTGCTACGTGGTATATATTTAAAAAAACAAAACTAAACATAGTCGACTAACAAAAAAAATCCGCAGTTTAGGTCACAGTTGTTCGCGGAGGCATGTTTGGGGATTTTTACAAAGATTGGACCGACGAATAATAAATAGTAGATGAAATGCCATTTACTGAATTGCATATATATCACAATAAAAAAATTTCGAAACTCTCGTTTGAATACTTTGACATTGAGAGTGGTTCAAAAACGCCACACACGAAAATCGTCAAATCCCACCATCGGCATTTGCTCTTTTTTAGCATTTTAGAGGCTTGAAACTCAAAGCCAAGGCAAATACTATTAAAGAAATGTATTCTGGCTAAAAGAAGGGTGTGAAGAGAACGCAACGCGAGAAAAGAAAAAAATTAAAAATGGGTTTTTTTTGAGACAGCATTGCTGAAGTTGAACAAAGTAGGAAAATCCTCTCTGTTTCATAATTTATTTCTCTTCAGTACTCGTACATGATAAAAACACAAACCTTTGCTTAATTTGGAAGGCAATGTAATGGTTTTACACGTGGTAATATTTTAAAAGCGATACTAAACATAGTCGACTCAAAATATAAAATCCCATTTTAGGTCACAGTTGTTCGCGGAGGCATGTTTGGGGATTTTTACAAAAATATAAATGACGAATAATAAATAGCAGTTATACTGTCTGCTTACCTACATGCCTATATATCACACTAAAAAATATAGACGTTCTCTTTTCAATACTTTGAGATCGAGAGTGATTCAAAAACGCCACACACGACAATCGTCAAAACCTCGCGTAGTTCTTTCCCGCGTCTTTGAGATTTTTTTTCTCACGAACTAATCATGTCAGGACATGAAAATAAAAGGATTGTTCTTCTAGGAACATGCTCCACAAAATATAAAAATTTGAAGCAAAATAAAAATTATGACTGCCACTCGTTGCCTGAATCCAAATGAAACTGCCCATATATATATAAATCGTGTTAATTTTGATATAGTTGTTTAAATATTCTAGATGCTAGTGCAATGCACATGCAGCAAAACAACAAGCTTTTGGCACATGTTGGGTATATGGCAACACACTTAAAAGAACCTAGTAAAAGAACCTAACTTGTTCCTTTAAATTACTGAGTGCAATGAACAATTGCAATACAGAACGATATATATATATATATATATATATATATATATATATATATATATATATATATATATATATATATAATCGAAAATCACAAAAAACACGCTATTTTGGAAAGGGCTACAATAAGTTTCTGAAGTATAGACCGCTCCATTAGGGTCAACAGACTCATAGCAGAGAGGGTAAAAGAGAAAATACACCATCTTCCCGAGGGGAACCATGGGGTGATGCGGAGCATCGTGTTGGTTCCGAGGAAGAGTCAGTTGCGTGCTGACGTCGAGATGGCGCCACCGACTGCCCTAGCGGTCACCCCTACGCGAGCCTTCGTCGCGGCTCGCGGCAGAGAAACTTAGAACGCTCGCCGCTCGCCGTTTATTTTTTTTCACACTTGAAGGAGAGGAGACTAGAGGAGGAGATTGCGCGTGCGCGCGCGGTGAGTAGAAGCGAACGCACGCGCAGTGCACGCAGCTGGTAGAGAAAGAGAGCGGAGAGAGTAACGCGCAGCTGTTGGAGAGAGGAAGGAGGAGAGTTGCGCGTGCGTAGTGTGGGTGACATAGCCTCCTCTATACGGAGAAAGCCTGGCACATCGACGGCGGAGCCATAGGGCGAGCGGCCGCAGAAAAAGGAGAGGAGAAGCGCGCGAAGCGGTGACCAATATGGTAGCGCAGAGCAGAAAGGGCAGAGATAGACTGCGAGCGCTTGGGTCATGAGCGGCCGCTCCCCGAACCACGTTTGTTTTTGTGTTTTCGTCACCGTCGTTTTCGTACTCCGGGAGAAACGGCTGCGGCGACGGCGGCGATTCGAAAGGGCGCTGGCAACAATGCACGATGCCGGCGGCGTCGGCAGAGTTGTCGGTGTGCCAGCGGAGTGCGCCGTCGTCGGACCATCGTGTCGTGCCGCGGAAGAACCAAACAGTTTTGACTGAGTAGTTTCGACGCCCAGGTGCCGAGGACCGTCATTTCAGTGGGAGTGTCCGATTAGCCACATTTGGAACGTCGCGTGTATGAGCTTCAACTGGACTACAGGCGCAACAATGTAAACAGTTCGTAAAGTAGTAGTAAAAATGTTTATTGTGGACGCTGCTACCGCTCGAGCCTCCGTTGAGTAAGCGACGAAGACTGATGAGGTATGCTAATTACAAAAGTGAACACGTAAATGACAGGTGCAGACATCTACACTGTGTGCATGTCTGTCCGTGTCCTTCACGTTTTATTTTTTCGTCCTTAGCACTAAAACGCGAGTTGCTCTCGTTTCTCACGGAAGCTAAAGTTGCGTATCATATTACTTGGTTTCACCTCATGTGCGAGCGAAACCAAAGCTAGAAGCGCGAGCCCAGCGCTTTTTGCGTTACTGCATCGCACGCACGCTCGAGCAAAGCAGCAATGCACAAAGCGTCGATGTCGCGCTTCTATATTCGTTTAGTCCTATGTGGGAGCGAAGGCGAAGCTATAAGCATGAGAGGATAGCCCGAGGAAAATCATTAACTGGATAAGCGCGCGTGCAAAGCAGCGAACGTATGAGTGCTCGGCTCGCACGCCTAGCACTGCCTTCGCTCGCACGTAAGATCAAACGAAGTATATCTTTGACTTCGTTCAAACCTAAGGTGAAACGAAGTATATGGCCCATGAATCGCCGAACGCTCCAAGCACCAGATACCGACCTTTCCGGGCAGTTCGTCGCACAACCTCCAACGCAAACGAAAGCGACGACCGACCGCTGCGGAGATGCGGACGCAGGGACGGCGAAGGGGAAGGGTTGACGTTAACTTTCTCTTCTCCGCGATTCCGAAAAAAAAAAGAGGAAAAAAACAAAAAGACTGTTTCTGCGTTTGGCCGCTCGCTCTTGTGTGGCGCTAGCAGTCTAGCTTCCCTCCGCTCTTGATTCCCCGCCCCTCCTCTCCTACTTTCGGCGGCCACTTTTTTTCGCGACGTGCCAGGCTTTCTCCGTATAGAGGAGGCTATGGTGCGGACTACAAGGCCGCGGGACATAGACCTGAGCAAGAGATGCTCCGCATCTAAAAATAAACTCCCCCTCTCACCCCGCATGTGCGTCTGCTCCGCCGAGTGGGCTGTAGCTAGCGTCCGGCTGGCGTGCAAACTCTGTTTAAAATCGCGTCATTTTGGAACATTGTAAGCGCAGATGCGCAGATTTTGGTATGCCAGTTGTCGTGTAATACTATGCTAGATAAAAAGACTCACAGGGTCCAATTGCGCTGTTACCTGCGTGCAAATAAAAAAAATAGGGAAAACTGTGTCAGATTGGCCGGTCTCTCTGGCGAAAAGTAAATCCGGTTGCTGTACCTTTTTTACTATACAAAGTTCGTACTGGTGTAGGCCTTTAGCGACCATGAGTGGAAGTCTGAAATAATAAATAAAAACGTGCTCTCCTGCCGCAATACACGCAGTAGTTGAGGGTGGTACTGCCGGCTGACTCAACTGCTATTTAAGTAACGGAAAAAAGATATGCTAGTTGATCATTTACAGAAATAGAACAACAGAGAGCTATAGGATGATTTTGGAGTAGACATAACTATTCTAAGAACGCGAACCACTTCACAACGGCAGCCACGAG
Source organism: Ixodes ricinus (assembly GCA_037355805.1). Classification (NCBI taxonomy): domain Eukaryota; kingdom Metazoa; phylum Arthropoda; class Arachnida; order Ixodida; family Ixodidae; genus Ixodes; species Ixodes ricinus. The sequence goes on along the minus strand of JAZHYW010020996.1, from coordinate 101,991 downwards.
CGAGAGTTCGATGTTCCGTGCAGCCTGCCGATACAGCTCAAAGATGGAGAACGGCAACCTCCCGGGTTTGTCGTCTGCTAGCGGAGTCGGGCGCGTGCCCTCTCTCTCGTTTTACCCCGCCGAACCCGCTGAATTTCCCGGATGTATGGAGAGGGCGCTGCGGTCGAACAAAATGGTGCCGCCCAGAGAGCGCTAAATGGAATGGTCTATATTCTAGCCAAACTTTGATAGTTGCATACCAAATATTCTATTTGGTTGTGATAGGACGATATAAAAACAAATAATTGTACACTAACTGTGAAGATGCCCAAAATTACATATTTCTTGGGAATCATTTTTTTTGTCAGAAATTGAGCTACAGAAGACCGCGATGGAGAGGAGACGGCTGGGCTTACTTCTGAACATAAAATGTGATGGCGGGCGACGTCACAGCTTGAAGAATCAGCGTACAAAATAACTCAAATTTATGCCCTTCTGAGTTGCCAGACTTCTTCAAATGAGTATTTCACTAATTTCGCGATCATAACCGGTCCTTGTTATTTTTATGCATAAAATAGAAAGGTTCAAGGACAGTAAAACACTATAAAACCCAAAACGAATGTTCGTGGAATTTTATTTTGTCAAATATTTACGTTACAATACGAATTTTTCGAGTTGCGGGCGAAACGGAAACTGTACCCCTGTGAGATGACTGCGTGGGTACAACGGCTATCATCATCATTCCACAGTTGTACCAATTTCGGTTTCGCACGCAAGTCGAAACATTTATTCTGAAATATACATTTCCTAGCCAAGTAAGAAAAAACATTTATTTCTAGGTTTTGTGTTTTAGGGGTGACACCACTTCAAGGGACACTGAAAGGGTATTTATGCTTGCCAAGGTCTTTTGTATATGACGAATGAGAGCCCAGCTACCCAGAACTTAATTTTCGGCTCGAAATTCGTTTTCTTTCCGCCCGAAACCTTCGATTGAAAACTGGCCATTTTGAGTCGCGCTCACACACTTCCGTGGTCACAAGCCGTTTTCTATGGTTTAGACACAACCACTAGAAATAATCAGTCGTGAATCATCGAAAACATACACTCAATACTAAAAAAAAAAAAGGCACTCTTTTTATTTCGGGGGGGGGGGGTTAAAACGTTGCAAATACCATTTTGTTCTTAGCCCGAGACTGAGGCAGGAAAAGAGGAAAGTTTCAAAGTAGAAGAACAAAATGGTTAACATCCACCAGCTCGCCTGCGGACTCACTGCATTATCGTTGCAAATACGTTAACTGAAAAAATAAAAAAAACAAAACCGTGCAGGTACGTGATGTTTGGTAACTCTCTATATTTCTTCTTCCTCCCCAGTTTAGTTTCGGTTTCGGGCAGCTGCTTTTTTACTTTATTAAAAAAAACTCTTTCAGCCTTTCCACTCTGGTGAAGAAGGAAGACCAGCGGAGCTGCACAATAGAAAGTAATGGCCAACCGCAAGTCGGCAAGCCAGAATGGAAGGCTGCCGTATCTATGAGCGACGGCGGCAACCAGAAACGTGGCTTGCCGCCGTCGCTCATAGATGGCGGTAGGTGTCCAGAGTTCGGTGTCTTTATTCCTTTGCGGGGATACGATCCTGGGGACACTAGCCCCCAACAACTCCGCTGTAATATACGTGCGACGCTGTAGCTAAAAATTCATTGGGTAGTCTTCTAACACCATATTGAATCGCTTACACAATAAAAATATATTGGGGAATCAGTTGCTCTATATTGATGAAATTTGGAAAGTACATTCATCTACTCTGCCTCAAATGCACTCTATGAAGTTTCATCTCCATAGGTAAATTTTCTGATAAGTGACAGAAAGAGGTATACAGCTATTGATGTAAGTCGCCTCTCTTGGCAAGGAAATCATAAAATTGCTGCAAAGCATGACGCATCTCTAAGAGCTTCAGCCTGAACTAGAACACATGGGAAGTGTGGCATATCTATTTTTTACTTTTCAATATTTTATTTTTTATGCAAAATATCAATTTGAAAAGCGTTCTTCATAAAAAGGCATTTTCTCATAAAAACCCTACTTTTTTTGGCAATGAGAACTTCATTTTAATAGAAAAATGAATATCTAGCCACATTCCTTATTAAATTTCATGTCAGAAACATCCAAAGTGAAGAGTAAATTCGGCAATTCATTGAAATGACGTTAGTTCATGCAATGATGGTCCGAGTCACAATTTAGATATTTTTGTTAGAAATATATATGAAAGTTATGTTCTTGGGAGGAACATTCAGCTATATCAGGGTGTTTCACGAAAAGGTGGACAAATTCGATATTGCGAAAACTACGCGTCGCACCAAAAAAAAGGCTTGTGTCGTTTTGGTTTTGGGCCAGGGGCCTTTTTAGGAAAATTATTAAAGTCCGAGATAATTATATTGTTAATTATTTTTGCGTAATTAACTTTTTTATTATTGGGTTTAAGGGCATGGTTTCAATTAGAAAATTGCTCAGCGTCATCGAAAACACTAAATCAACAAATTGCCGAACGATAGAAAGCACGCGAAGCATTTACGGCTTTCTGAAAAACCGTACAAATTAGACGGGTTTTTAAGTTTCGGTTTGCTATCAGAGCGCATCTCCGCCCCGCCAGCACCGCGCCCCGTGGAGATATAGTGCAAAAAAAAAAAAACCCGTCTAATTTGTACGGTTTTTCAGAACGCCGTAAAATGCTTCGCGTGCCTTCTATCGTTTTGCGATTTGTTGATTTAGTGTTTTTCGATGACGCTGAGCAATCCTTCAAATTGAAACTATGCCCTTAAACACAATATTAAAAAGTTAATTACGCAAAAATAATTAACAATATAATTATCTCGGACTTCAATAATTTTCCTGAATAGGCCCCTGGCCCAGGACCAAAAGACACAAGCCTTTTTTTGTTGCGACGCGTAGTTTTCGCAATATCGAATTTGTCCACCTTTCGTGAAACACCCTGTATATGAACGCCGTAACAATATTTTTCGCTAAGATGTAAAATAGTGAAGCTCGAGGCGTGGAAATTAAGAAGATTTCACAATGCTATTTGCACAGTCGTCATTTCCTCATCGAAGCTTTCACGTCACCATATTTTTTTTAAATGTTTTAAAAAGATATACAACACATACACAAAAAATTAAAATGTCAATAATATTTCTATGCAAACAAAAAAATCAAACATGCCATAAAAAACGCTTTTAGCGACATATTCACAATTTTTTTGCAAATAAACCATCTTTCATAATACTTCATAAAACATATTAAAATGCGCGTCTTTAAATATTCTTTACGAATATATAAAGATAATATGCCCACCCTTAATTATATTTTTGTTATTAACGCGGAAATGAGGCTGATTTGTCAAAATGTGGCAAGATTGGGCGTCGATATTTAAAAAAAACTCCATTTTTTATTTTCTTTAAACTCCCCTTGGCACTTTGCAGTGACTTGAACTAACCTGTGATGGCAAAAGATTGAGTAACATATATGTCCTCCGAACGGAAAAGCTATGACAAACCTTCACTCGGAGCGAGCCGACGTCTTTGTCATAGCGGCTTTGCCGCATAGCACCAAACATTTTGAGCGTTAGTTATGGCGTGCATTTTATATTATTAAAATTCTTTTTTTTCTCCATAAGGGGTGAGTATTAGTGACGCGAAAAGGGGACTTTGAGCTGGAATACAATTAATTAGCTTACAATTCACAGAAACAAATCGACCTCACTCCTCCAAATTCGCTAACAATGCATACATAAGCTTAAAACTCAGTTGCGCGAGTGGCCATGTATACATCCGGCCTCTCGGCATATGATGACATCCACAGATGAGATGCCTGGGTTCATCTCACAGGTTTTACGGTGGTCCACTCTACTTGCTTCACCGCACGAAACTCTCGAACCCGTTCCGCAGACAGCATGCAGACAATTGTTACTTTTTCACGTAGCACTTTCACAAAGTCTCTAGCGGTGACAATCGTTGAGTTGAGCGAAGATCTCAAGTTGGTGAGCGTTGCAGCGCTTTTTCCGTGTCCATTGGCTGAAAAGATCCATCTTGCCGAAGAGTACGGCTTCCGAGACAATTCGTGCAATTGTAAGCGATTCTTGAAATGCGCCGCAGCTCCGTCTGATACAGAAATTATTCGAGAAAAGACTGGGTAATGTTCATCAACATACTCTTTTAAGGCCTCTGTGGCTAGAAGAGCGTCAGCTGTGTCATCTGTCGTGTACCATCGCTGACAACGGCAAAGCTTTGCGTGCCTTACGTCGACGTAACCACACTTGTGGAGAGAGACACTTGAGTTTTTTTCCAATGAAAACTCTGCACCTCGGTTGGGAAGAGTGCTGTCCACTTTTCCGCAAAATCGAAGTGGAATATCACTGCCTTGGGTGGTAAGGCGGTTTTGTGTCATGTATCAGGCTTCGTTGAAGGTCACGGATGTAAAAATTCCTCATGTACATTCCGCTCTCCAGTTCCCGCAGGAAGGCGGAAGTGTCCACAACCTTTTGTAGCGTTAGCTACACTGGCCGAGGTTGAGCAGTTTCGCGTGGCTCTCATAATGAGCCGTACTCTGTGCTGCGCAAGCGCGAGGAGCAGTGACGTCACACGGCGCGCAGCTGGCGGGGCGGAGCCGCCGTCGCCGCGGGCTCCGCTGCCACCGCGCGCGCCTCGCCAATCCGCGCAAGCGCGAGGAGCAGTGACGTCACACGGCGCACAGCTGGCGTGCCGGAGCCGCCGCCGCCGCGGCGCTCAACCGCGCGCGCCTCGCCGGTCTTCGCATTCCAGAGGAGTGACGTCATAACCGCTGCAGACGCACTGGCGCCGCCGCGTGCCCAGCCGTGTGCCTCCGTTGCGCAGTAGCCAAGTCTGACGCTGCACCGGAGCTGCTTGATAGCGCCTCTCATTTTGTGCGCATGAGCTCACGCTACGTATATCCTGGCATAGCCGAGCTAAGCCACCGCAATTTTTTGACGAGTGCGCCGGCGTCCCATAACGCGAAACAGATCTCTTCGTCTTCGTCGAGATGGAGCGACTGCAGCGAGATGCTCAGCGTTTTTGGGCACTTTTCGCAACGGCGCAGGAAGCAATCGTTCTCTGGAGCGCAGCGGAGGTAGATGCGCTTCAGGTCGTCTTCAGTAAATGTCTTCTTTGGGACATTTGTCATTGCCGTTAAAAGCAACTGAAAATTGACGCAATATATGCATGCGCACACCTCGTGCTCGGGACTTTTTTTACCCATTTTGGTCGTAGGAATAAAATTTGAAGATGCCTAGTTCTGTATGGGGATGGTCCTTCCTAAACAGCTGGTAAGCTTCCTTAATAGAGCGGGTCATAAACCTTTTTATGACTTTAGGCATGTCGTTGATCATGGCTTTGACGACGTCCTTTTTGTCGGGGCTTTGAGCAGAGCACGCAAGGTCGTCGCGTGTGTTGTACTCAACTGCAACCCTCACGTCTTCGGCATTTGCCTTTTTCCCCGTGTAGGGATCAGGGGTTGCCCATACACCACCTTTACGCTTCAGTTTTCTTGTTTGATCAATCATGTAGGCAGTCGCTTTTGGCACCAGACGCAATATTTTTTCTTCGAGATGCTTGGTGGCATTTCGAGAGTTTCGTGCGGTGAAGCAAGCAAAAAGGACCACCGTAAGATGTGTGAGAGGAATCCAGGCATCTCATCTGTGGAAGTCATCATATGCCACTCGCGCAACTGAGAGTTAGCGAATTTGCAGAGTGGGACCGATTTGTTTCTGTGAAAGTTAAGCTATTTAATTGTATTCCAGGTGAAAGACCATTTTCGTGTCACTAATGCTCACCCATTATGAAAAAAAGAATCTTAATAATATAAAATGCACGCCATAACCAACGCTCAAAATGTTTGGTGCTGTGCGGCAAAGCCGCTATGACGAAGACGTCGGCTCGCTCCGAGTGAAGGTTTGACGTAGCTTTTCCCGTTCGGAGGACATACGTTACTCAATGTTTTGTCATCACAGGTTAGTTCAAGTCACTGCAAAGTGCCAAGGGGCGTTTAAAGAAAATAGAAGACGTAGTTTTTTTAAATATCGACGCCCAATCTTGCCACATTTTGAGAAATCAGCCGCATCTCCGGGTTAATAACAAAAAGATAATTAAAGGTGGGCATATTATCTTTATATATTCGTAAAGAATATTTAAATACGCGCGTTTTTATATGTTTTGTGAAGCGTTATGAAAGATGGTCTATTTGCAAAAAAAATTGTGAATATGTCTCTAAAACGCGTTTTAATGCCATGTTTGATTTGTTTTTTGTTTGCATAGAAATATTTTATTGGTATTTTTAATTTTTTGTGTATGTGTTGTATATCTTTTGTAAAACGTATTAAAAGGTTATGGTGACGTAAAAGCTTCGATGAGGAAATGACGACTGTGCAAAGTAGCATTTTGAAATCTTCTCAATTTTCACGCCTAGAGCTTCTTTATTTTATATCTCAGCGACAAAAATTGTTACGGCGTTCATATATAACTGAATGTTCCTCCCGAGAACATGGCTTTCGCATATATTTTTAACAAAAACTATCTAAATTATGAACCGGACCATCATTGCATGAACTGACGTGGAATCGCCCTCCTGCCCTTTTCATTTATACTTTATTGGTTTAAGCCTACAACGCTAACGCTGGGGAAGATATTAGCGGCGAGATGTTTCGGTGGCGCCCTCGCTCGGTTAACTTTCGTGACGTCATTATCTTGTGAACAACAAGTTCGATTGTGTTTGTAATGGGCATGGTGGAAGCCTAAATCAAAGCGCTCTCAAAGGAACACTGCCAACACCGTCAAAATTGAAGTTCTTACATTCCTTTTATTTCCGTCGATGAGACATCCTTTGCTGACGTCATCGTCAGCATTCGGCCAATTATGGTGGGCCGACCACAGTGACGCTTTGGTTCGCTCACGTCGCCAATAGGTACTTTATTTTTCAATTCTTTATTGGCCTCACCTCAACAATGCCCATACATCACACGAGTCACCGCAATATCCGTGGTTCGCACGCCACGTGCCAAGGTTCTCCTTGGACTCTTGCCATGCGGCATTCGTAGCACGGATCTCGCGGTGACTTCCGTTCGAATCTGTAGGCGCTGTAGGCAGACTGTCTTCTGTATGATACAATAGCGGCGAGATGTTTTTGCGGCGCACTCTTAAAGCTGAACTCCATGGGACGAATATGCGGCGAATAACCGACGAATTTTGCGCGGCGGCTTTTGCTCTGCGCGTGGAATCAACACAGTGGCTGCTACGTCGCGCGCAAGACGAGCGTGCCGTCGGGCGGCGTTCGCCAGTTATTCGTCACATAATTCGTTCCATGGAGTTCAGCCTTTATGGTTTCCTCTCGTGACGTCATCGCCTTGTGAACATCAAGTTCGATGGTGTTTCCAGTTAGCATGGTGCAAGCTTGAAATCATTGATCTCTGAAACCAACGCTGCCAACACCGCCAAAATTGAAGTTCTTTCATTCCTCTTACTTCCGTCGATGAGACATCCTTTGCTGACGTCATCGTCAGCATTCGGCCAATCGTGGAAGGCCGATCGCAGCGACGCTTTTGATCGCGCACGTCGTCATGAATCAGTGCGGCCCCGGATTAGGAAGACAAGTATAATTTATCTTTCGGTGGTTCTTATCCATTGCGGAGCGAAAGTTCGTCTGATTCTTGCACAGGGGTTGCAATGATGTCAGAATGCCGACCTCTTATTGGCTGCCTGAAAAAAAAATAGTGGGTAGGCATTGAGGCAGCAATAGAATTGAGCCTTGAGGTCAATCCCCTATCCTCTCAATGAAAGCCAATCAGAGCTCGGGGTCGTTCTGACGTCACCGGGACTCCCGCGCATGAAGCAGACGAACTTTCGCTCCGCATAATAGACAGCACGAAAGACCCGTTTTCAACCCGTCAAAAAATCGGTCGTTTTTAAAAATAAAATAATCGAAAAATAACGGTTACTTCTTTCAAGTAAGGGCCAATTACTTTTCGTCTCGAGTAATCAAGTAATATAATTGAATACCAAAAGGAATTGTACTTGTAATCGATTACTTTTTTTGTGTGAAGTGTGCAAGACTCGCGTCACAAGCATCGCTAAACTCGGTTGTCTGCGAACCCGTGCGCACTTCACCCTGACAAGTTTGCTGCTCTAATTTTTCACAAGGAAAGAAAACCTTACAATTTCATCAGCTAAAATGCACCGCCTCAAACCAAGTTCGAGCTCTCTATGGGCAGGCACCGATTTTTCCTGCTCGTTTTACAGCCTAGGATTCACTGAAGCCACCATATATGTATAGATCCGTCGCAAAGACAAGAAAGGAAGAGCCCGGTGGAGGGATCCTTTAAAAAACGCGTTGACGCACTAAAAAATATTTTGCGCGGTCTCATTTTTTGTTTGTTTTTTGCTTATGTGAAGCGATCCTGAAGCATTCGAGCGAAAAAGTGAAGATTTTGGGGTTGTGAACGAAACTATTAACGTTATCAAATAAGGAATGCTAAGTAATAATAGCTGACTTAGCTTGACATAACAATATGGCAGCTGACCTAAAGAGCCCCTGAAAATAATCTTTTTTAAGGTTTGGTTTGGGACACGCGTGTCAAAAAATTAATTTTACGCGAAAATCTTTTAGGGCAATATTGACGGAGCGAGATTTATTTTAAATTCTGCGCGCAAAGTTCAGGACGTCAGGGAATGGTCATACACTCTTTCCACTTCAACGAGATGGTCATACAGTCTCTCCACCTCAACATGATGGCCAAGCCGATCCACCTTTCCTCTACGCGCCCGAAATGTTGAGAGAGAAAACAAGTGGAAAGGAGGTGGCTACCGACTAAATTGCGTCTCGCGCCGTCAATATTGCTCCAAAAATTTTGTTTTCTTTCGGGTAGAATTAGTTTTTTTGACACACGTGTCCCAGCCAGACTGTTAAAAAAACATTTTTTTTCAAAGGCTTTTTAAGAAGACACCGAAAAGAAAAGAAAAACGAAAAGACCTAAATGGCCCACAATTTGATTTGTAAATTTTTCCACGAAAAAAAAAGAAGCTATATACTTAGGTTGTTAGACGCAATATAGGTGGGGGTAGCCCTGCTCTAGGCCCGGAGCTTACAAAACTAAACACCGTTACTCGTCTCTCATTGGTTGGTGAGATGATTGACGTGTGAAATGTTGGTTGTAAAAGTTCATCTCCGTGCCATAATAGTACTTTCATCAACAATATTTTTAGTCGCAAAAAAATAATCTAAAGAGAGTCATTACTGTTTTCAGAAATATCCTGAAATTGCATTTCCCCTTCGGTTTCAAACGTTAACAAACATGACTGCCGGCATCTGCGGAGTGATCAACGAGCTCAGCTCATCAAGCTCGTCTATTTTAGTGCGAAAGCATTAACCACTGATCCCTATGACAATTGCTGGATCGCGCATCTCCGCTTGGTCACTGCAGCGGGAGCGCGGCCGCCGGACGGCCATCTTGAATCGCGAAAAATCGCGTTTTAGGAGCGTCGCGGAGGCTGGCGGCCGCCGCCAGCCTCCGTTTTTACTTCCGCGTGTCCCAAATAGCAGCCAGGCTCTTTAAAGGAAACATACAAAGGAAAAAAAAACTTTTTTTTAAAAACAGGTTAGATGGAAAAAGAATATTATAAAGCGAATTTACAACGAAGAAAAAAATTACACCATCTTTCCGAGGGGAACCATGGGGTGATGCGGAGCATCGTGTTGGTTCCGAGGAAAGAGTCAGTTGCGTGCTGACGTCGAGAGATGGCGCCACCGACTGCCCTAGCGTTACCCCCTACGCGAGCCTTCGTCGCGGCTCGCGGCAGAGAAACTTGGAACGCTCGCCGCTCGCCGTTTATTTTTTTTCACACTTGAACGAGAGGAGACTAGAGGAGGAGAGTTGCGCGTGCACGCGCGGTGTGAGTAGAAGCGAACGCACGCGCAGTGCACGCAGCTGGTAGAGAGAGAGCGGAGAGAGTAACGCGCAGCTGTTGGAGAGAGGAAGGAGGAGAGTTGCGCGTGCGTAGTGCGTGCGTAGTGTGACTGCGGACTACAAGGCCGCGGGACATAGACCCGAGCAAGAGATGCTCCGCATCTTAAAATATTCTAGAGCTATATTTACGACGCAAAACGAATTTGTAGTTGACGCCCGCGGGAGCCGCCGCTGGTCACGAGGCATATGCGCCGCCGCGCTGCGTCGCCGCCGCCGCAAAGGCACGCCGCCGCCGCACGCTGAGCGTTGTGCGAATGTTGTGCGACGCCACTTCAACGGCTTCAACGCGTTTCTCCACGCCGCCGTCGCCGCCGCCGCACAAGTTCGTCTGCTTCGGGGCGCCGCCGCCGTCATCTGACCGGCGCACAGGCATATCTTGTCTGCTTGTGCTTTTTCAGGAGTTTCCTTTGGTCTGTAAAAGTTACTTATTAATCTTAGTTTTTTGTTATATTTCAGACAAAGATGATTAAGTTACGTTTAGAGGTCATAGGATGCTTCCGAAAGAGCGCAAGCACCGCGTGACAAATAGCGACCACTTTTCCGTGGCCCCCGCTGGCGCCACCTACAAATTCGTATCGCAACGTAAATATAGTTCTAAAAATTACTTTTTCGTTGTAAATTCGTTTCATGACTTCCTTTTCCCAACCAGGATGTTAAAAAAAATGTTTTTTTTCCTTTGCATGTGTCCTTTAAAACGACCGCAAAATCGGTTTCTTAACCTATTGCGTTACGATTTTGTACAGCGTTCGCCACAGGTGGTGCATTTTTTCTATAAAATTCGCAAAGAGATAACTTATTTGAGGAAAAAGGAAAAAAAGAAAAGAGAAAAAGGCTTAACTCTTATGAAAACGCAGCGAATTCGCCACCGGTCTTCAAACCATAGGGCGCCCTATTGTTGGAAACGCGGAATTCAGCGGGTTGGAAAGCCAACACGCTGAATTATCGGTAAAAAAGATGGTGGTAGCATTTGTAGTGGATCGTGGTTTCCGATTTGTGTAATATTTTTGCAGTGTTGGTATTTAGTCTCCGTAAATCGATATTAGTCATTTACTTTCGTTCGTCTTTTGACCGGAGTTCTCCTTTAATGAGCCAGTCCTAAGTTACAAATATATGACTTATTTCAACCCCACAGTTCCAGCAAGTTCAGTGCATAACGAAAATATATATACAACTATTTATAGCGTTGATAAAGTAAACGTGAGTGAAATATTTTATGGTGTGCCCCGAAGGAAGTGTATCTCAATCTATACTCGGGTACAACTTTTCCTGGCACTTTGGAAGGAGAGACCGCGCATGTAGAGTTTTGATCGTCGCTCAAGGTGCGCGAGCGCACGGATTTATAGCCACAAGCATCAGCATGTTTCCCTGAAGAACCTGGATGCTGCTTGCGATGATGCCACGTGCTTCACAGGGACGCTGAAAATCCTGAGCTCGCTCTTGTCGCTTCTGACAGCGGCACAGAGCGCGCCGCAGCAAAGCCGTGTAAGTGCCGCAGGTCGTACGTATATGTTGGGCAGCCCTCGGGACCACCCAGGCACGTAGCCAGGGGGGGGGGCAGGGGGTACAAGTGCCTCGGGCGCCACTTGGGAGGGGGCGCCGAGCCGAGTCCACCCAACATGTGCCCGATGGAAGAAAATGGCAGAGGGGCTACGCGAGGGGCGCGAATTTTCATTTGCCATGGGCTATGAGGGGCGCGAAATTTCATTTGCCATGGGCGCCGTCATATCTAGTTACGCCACTGGAAGGGGGGGGGTCCGCCCCCCCTTCCGAAATGTTCTATTTTGCTGGGACCTCCTCTCCCCTCCCCCTCATACAGCATTTTGTCATGGGCGGGCCCCCCCCCCCCCTCCGAAACAAAATCCTGGCTACGTGCCTGTGACCACCGTCATATGTTTGCTGGGATGTGGCGCGGGCAAGGAAATCATATTGGTCAGGAGGTGGCGCCCGTATTCTCCTTATATGGAGTGTAACGGAAGTAGGCGTGGTTACGCAATGTCCCCTCAGTTTCTCGGCCAATAGAAAGTCTCAGTTAATGGGCGCCACCACGTGCATATGGGTCAAATATCCGCGTCCCCACGGCATTGCCATGGCAACGCGTTTGTTTGCTTATGCGGCGTCCGCTGAATCGGTAGAACATGTGAGGTTCGGAGCCGAACACTTGCCTGACCGGCAGAAAATTTACGTGGGGTGTACGTGCGGGGAGCGTCGTCTAAGGCGAGTCGTCAGAAAGCGGCTTTGGAAAGCGAGCATATCAGGTGCCGTACGCACGGACCCTGAGAATGGAACCTGCCCGAGAATGCCGCAGTAGCTCTGCGTTCTTTCCCTTCCGTCGTCCCGTGGCCTCCTGTGCGATTCGAAACTTCCTGCGTGCGCTTATCGTGTTGGAACGGTGTTCTGCCCGTTACCGAAAATAAGTAACGAAATACCGTTACTCGCTAGCTTGGAAAAACGCTAACGTGTTACAGAACCCCGTTACCATATCGCAAGTGTAACGAAATACCGGTGTCGTTACTTGCCATGACTTACGAATGTTACTTTTACGCTAATTTGTCGTTACTTTGCGTTGCACTATTAGTACATGACAACTGTTTGTAATAAATTAACCGCCTCTATAAATTTTGGCAACTATACACTTGTTCAGGGTGATAATTTATTAATTTATATCTTTGTACTATTTAGCGCCGGAGCATTACAGCACAAAACGGGGGTGACGATCACATTTATACGTTGGAAACTCGCACAAGTCAAACAGGAAGGGGTTCTAAAAGATGGTGACGTCTTTCTGATGATGGTCGCCGTTCAATGCTGCGATAACATTGCCACTTGTTAGTTGGGCCAGCTTGTTTGTCTGGCCTCGGCAGGATGTGTAATGTATACATCCTCGGACGCTTGACGCTTCACGAGTGCGACTCGGAGATTTGCACCTTGCCCATTGCACTTGCCTGGGAAGAAGAAACCGCTCTGAAAAGACCGACCGAATGCACGCCACGTAACGGACGCAAAATAGGCCTCTTCATGTAATCAAAGTTAATCCGGTAAAATAAACGTTATTTTATTCTTTCACAAACCAACGTCGCATTTCCAATTAACGACACGTCAGCACCCGCGGCCATCTCGGACACGCTTGTTTTGGTTCAAAGTGTAGGAACGTCAACGCTTCCAAACTTGGAGCTTATCCTTTCTGTTGTTGACAGAACAAGAATTTAATTGTGCTGAAGAGAAGGATGTGACCAGCTGGAGTGACTCCGAGGAAAAATCCTTCGAGCGGCGGCAGACTGTTGCCTTCTGAACGGATGTCTCTTTCCAGCGAGACGGCTGCTCAGGTATACGGCGGCGGTGATCTTGCAGCTTCTATCGACCTTTTTCGTGTACTATCGTCCCCAGCCACCTAATAGGCGTATCCGGTATGGGCGACAAAAAATAATAAAACGTTTCAACCTGTTAATAGTAAACAAATAGAATGGAGGCAAAACGAGAATGTGTGACGGTTACGCTTATATCCTAAATGTCTTCTATTGGCGTGGCGACGGCAAAACAATGTTTTCGGCGTTTTCGCCAGTACTGGAAGATGACGACAATTCAAGATGGCGGCGCCCTCGTGAAAAGGGTCTATACAAAGACTGCACCAAGGACGCCGCTGGTTCCGCCAAGCGATGATCTCGCGCCTTTTGGGCCCGGTCGTGGGTACGTTAAAAGTGTCTTCCGAAGGTGTTTGAAATGACGCCGCTTATACATAGGTTTGTTGGGGTTTCTTTGCCACAAGTGTAATGTACAGAATAAAAACTATTTTGCTTTCAAACAATCATGCGGTCATTTTTATTCAAAAGTAACGAGTGACCTAATGCGATAGGAGATACCGAAAAATAATGAGGACATTACTTTACTCGTTTGTCATGTGGGATTCGAGTACATTGACACGTTAGTGAAAAAACTAACGCGTCATCAGTAACGTCGTTACTTGTAAAGCGTTAGTTCCACCACTATCGAAAGCTAGCCGTGACGGCGGGCTGACGAAGCAGACCACAGGTACGCAGCAGACGTATGGCCTGTTAGCCTCTTCTCCTGGCAAATAGCGAGCGCGTGGCACCCGCTCGCCGAGCAGTTTCCAGGTACGCGTATATGTTGCTTCCCCAAGGAGTAAAACCATGGGGTGAATCCGGGGCCTCTGATTGGCCTTTTTTAAGGCACGTCAGAAATGCGCGCGCCGCCGGCGGGTTAAACGCGCGCCAATGTTTGACGCGTACACACGCAGATGCCGTCTCGGATATAGAGATGTCGCCTCGAGAGATTTTCTTGCTGTCAGGACTTGCTTGCAAGCAAGTCCTGCCAGCAAGAAAAGCGTCCCGGGCCTAATACGCGTGTATAGAAGCGTCGGTTCTCGATAGGGCCGCAAGCCCATCCATGGCTGGGCTTGCGGCCCTACTGAGAAGCGACGCTTCTATACACGCGTATTAGGCCCGAGACGCTTTTGCGCTCCACCACGCGGTGTTGGGGTTTGTATTCACCGCCAAAACTAGCCTTCTGTTTATCAACAAATACCTGTCGGCCTGGAATGTGCCGCCGCACACTGTCGCCGCGAAGCTTCCTGAACAAGGGGGTCGGGTGGATTTACACGCATCCCGGTAAGCCTTTCCTTTACCGCCAAATATCTATCGGCAGCCGCGCCGCAGGTGTCGAGTTGTAATGTGCCGCCGCAGACTGTCGCCGCGAAGCTGCGTTAACGAGAAGGGGGGGGTTAACAAGCGCCCCAGTGAGCCTTTTCTTTACCTTCAAATATCTATCGTCAGCCGCGCTGCTCGTGTCGCTTTATAATGCACCGCCACAGAGTGTCACCATGAAGCGGCTTGAACGAGGGGGGTCGGGTGGTTTAAAGGGGCCCTGCAACAACGTTTTGACTGGTTTTTAATTTGCACCGAACCTAAGCGCACTGAACATATTAACTTAATGAAACTTTTCTTTTCGCAAAATTCGCTTTATTTTAAAAGTTATAGGCAAATTAGAATTACAAAAACAAGCAAAAAATAACCTCCTTCATGACGTCGTAGGTCCTGGCTTGAGTGGTCGTGAACTAGAGGAGGGATAGTGAGCTCATCGAGCGCTCACGGCTGCCGCACTCCGTGTCGACGGCTCGAGAGGGCGCCACTGAAGCGTGTGTTGGATAGGCTGTATGAAGCGGGCGGCCAGGGCGGCTCGCAATGCATTTGCTGCGCGATTAAAGACTATTTCGGCATAACACTTCACTGGCCACAAACGACAGCAAACACAAGGTAAAGATCAGTACAGAACGGGAGCCACTTCGCACTGCCATACCGCCAAATGGCCTTTCTACGCTTCGGGACCTTTCTGCGCTCGCCGTTCATCGGCGCCGCATCCCACTAGCCCTTTCTAATATGCGCCGCCTTTTCCGCCGCTTGGTGGCAGGTATGTCGACGGATCATTTCTTGTTTCCGTACTTTATAAACTGCATTTGCTTCTTTTCTGATCTAGAATACTGAACAAAAACTACTTTCATACATAATTGAAACGGTTCACGACACTTATATTTTGTATCTCGACTAAAAACAAAAAGCTTTTAGCGGCTCTGACCAGTAGTAAGCCCAGGACCAAAAACGTCACATTTTGCGCGCTTTCGGTACCGCGGGTCGCCCTCGTCGGTGGAGGAGGTTTCCGCGTCGTCCGGTTAAAATATTGCGCACTGATATTTAGTTACTCTCTCCGTGCCCGCTGGCTCGCCCGAACCCCAAGAGACGTGGAAACAGCAAAAACGGTAGACGCTTAAATATGATTGCAGGGCCCCTTTAACACGCGCCCCAGTGATATACCCCGCCGTCCCCCACCGCAGCTCCGAAAAGGGCGACCCCGCCGCCGCCCTCAGTGAGAGCCCCCTTCTTATCTCAAACAACAAACAACAAGCGCGAAAAGGTCATTGTCGTCTCCTGCTTGCGAAAACGCGGGACGTTCGAATAGGCCGATCAGGACCCTGGATTTGCTCTATGGTTTTACTCCGTAAGCAAACGGCAATACGCATCCGGCGCGCCTCGCGAGATGTGAGCGATCTCTCTGTGTGCTGCTTCTAGGTCCGAAGCCGATGGAGCGCTCGATGAGCGGCCGTGCGGCTCTAACCACAATGTATCATACACAGTTTACCCACTATGCCCGCAGAATATTGAGAACATAAATTTATTTGAAGGATGCTAGTTATATAACTTAGTAAGTATTGAAAAGAAATCACAGTTTTCTGGATTCATTTTTTTACCACGTTATACGCCCTTCCGTCTAGGACTTCTAAACTAACTACATTTTTAAAATTTTTATTTTATTATTGCGAAAGCATTAACTGTCCCATGGAGCGAGCCGAGGTCATCAGCCGCGCCAAACGGCTGCTAAATTTCCCTCTCCCAATGGAGCGAAGTGAAGCCGCGATCTGAGGCATCTCAGCTTTGAAGCCGCGCATAAAGCCACAGAAAACGACAGCTATATGACGCCGAAATCTGTTTTTCAAGGAGAGCCACCCCATGGCGCTACGTGCCCGCGCCAGAGCGCGCCGGGAGAAGGAAGCGGTTGGCTGGCCGGTCCAGCCAGGCCTCCCAGACCAGAGCCCAGAGGGGCGTACACAGGGGCGGCTGCACGCCGATGTCAGCGCGGCGCGCGCCCACTTCACGAGAACGCTCGCAAAAACGACATTCATGCTTTCGCATTCACAACTCATAAGAAGTGCGTGATGCATGTTAAAGACCCCAGGCTCGCGGTTGTACTCCACTGGCTAAATTACTCATCTACTGCTGGGACACAAGCCGCCCGTTGAGGCAGACTATGTTATAGGCTGTATAAACATACACACACTCCAATTTGTTTTATTTAGCCCATTGTTTACTTCTATCTACTTGATCTAATTTCAACAAGAAGGGATGCAAATGCAGCGCATGAAGTTACACATAAGTGGACACGAAGATCAACCCCGCGAAGTCCTCTCGCGAAGGCATGTCGAAATGCAAATTAGAGATGAGTGAAAAAGAAACCGACGTTGAAGCATTCCAGTCGACAGATGGGATCTAATGGCAAGAGTCGTACACAAAACTAAATTCTCATCTTTATGCGCTCATATGGCAAGAATGACATGCAGACGCAACCATCACGTAGACGCAAAGTTCACGTACAGCTATACACAATTTGCGAATTATTCACAATGACATCACAACCCTTACAAAAATAGGTATGAACGTCCTTCACTCTTAGAAACAGGGGGTGTATAGGACCCTGTGTAGGACCCCATAAGAACCCCTAGGACCCCATAATGACCCTGTGTAGACCCTATATGGCTTCCCTGCGGACCCCGTAGGGACTCCTGTACACCTTGTATGGGTTCTCTTCAGGCACCCTATAGACACCAAATGGATCTATGACTATATGTACCTATGCACCCCATAGACACCATATGGATCTCTTAGTACAGGTAGGTTATGGGATGACCTTACATTTTCAATACGACGTCCCTAGAACGTCTGTTGGCCAATATTCTATAGGGCGGCCATAGGATGACTTCAGGAAGGCAACAATAGTCGTGGTCTGCCTTTAGATGCTTTATGTTCTTCCTAAGGACGCTAATCTATAGAGCGTCCTCGGAGTGTCCATACATATTTTTGTAAGCGCAAGCAAGGTTGTTTATCTTCTTCTATACTCTGTTTCACCTTATGATGTACCGCAGGAAAGGCTACAAGCGCGAGCTCCTTGCTCAGGGCGCAGTCTCGGCGGCACAAGCTCTCGTGCATTAAGGGCAGCTGCCAACGCTATGAGCTCGCGCTTCTAGCCTTCGCTGTGGTACAACATAAGGTGAAACGGAGTATAGTCATTGCCCTTCCCATGTACCTGCATCGCAGGGTTGGGCAGTATCGCGATACAAATGTATCGCGATAGTATTTCAGCAATACATTTCGTATCTGCATTTCTGTATCGCGATACATTTTTTTCACCAGTATCTGTATTCCTATATCGAAATACATTTGGAATGTTTCTTTGTATCTTGATGCAATCAGAATAAAATGTATTTCGTTACATTTCTTAAAAAATACCCCCCCCCCCAAAAAAAAAAAATACAAGCCCAAACGCTTTTTTTTTACTTCTGAGGGCATTGGGGTCAAGGAGATGCTGGGGCATTGTTACTATGCTGGCCAAGGTTCCTTTCGATTCTCCAAACTATTTTTCTATGCGTCCCCTTCTTTCTTCTGAGAAGTGTTGCGTAGTCGGGGATTCGAACCAGGTGGCGTGTCAAGAGTGGAATCAGAACATCTTCTGGCACAGGTCCTTAGGTAGGGATTTCTTGAGTCATTGTTTGCTGACATCCAATGCCCACTGCTAACCGTCTCTCTTGCCTTAGCGTGCACAGTACACCTAGCCGGCAAAGCTGAGTCACAGTCTGTTGCAGCACGAGCCTGGTGGTGGTTGACTTGAAAAAGTAGAATGACTCACTCAGAGAAGTTCAACACATATTCGAACGCGTCTGCGGCTGCGCCCGTAATATTGCAGTGCTTGAGGGTACGTCATCAGCCGATGTGAACGTGACCCGCTGCTCTGGTGATCCGAAACCCAGGAAGAAGGCCAGACGTCGCCTCGCTGTGGCGACCCGGACTTCGTACACCTGCGACTCGTGTCGAGCGCGCTGTGTCTCGGAGAGCTCGCACCTGGTACAGGTGCGAGCTCTCCGAGACACAGCGCAGTATCAGGTCGCAATCTACCAGGTCTCTTTTTAGATGATGCTAGGCGAAACTTGAGGACTGCAATTCATGCGTCGGTGGCGGAGGGTCGGCAGGAAGGACCTTCATAACAGGGGTGCCACCGTATCGTTTTTTCAACCGTAACAAAAGATAAGACATGGGACGAAAATAATCCCTGGAGAAGGGGAACAAGAGGGACAAAGTACAAACAAAAATCTCCAAACACAGCTAGGTGACTGGTGAGTGACCGAAAAAATCCGCCTGGTCCGGGTATCGAACCCGGGACCTCCCCATTACAGGTAGAGTGCTCAGTTGGTAGAGTGCTCTACCAACTGAGCCAACCAGGGGTTAGACGTCAGTAGAGCAAACGGGTTTTATCAGCTGCCACCAGTCTAACACCAACAAGGGTGAAGCTTGCAATCTAAGGTTATAATCAGAAAGGCGGTAAGTTGGGCGAGTTGGTTGAACATCTTCAAACGTGGAAACAGCGCAAAAAATTCGACAAGGGACAAGTGAAAGAAGTGCACGGACAAGGCGCTGACTATCAACTAAAGTTTAACTTTCAGGCGAACCAGAAAATAAACACAGGGAGCATAGGAAAGAACCAATCAAGACACACACACACAAAAATATACAACCCAACCGACAAGATTTCTACTACGTCATCACCCTCACACGTGCCTTCCATTCTCCTTGATAAAAAGGACTTCATCATCCCCCAAGTGCACCGACGGTGCGCTCACACATTCCCCTTCCCCTTTTGATAAAATGAAAAATGCCTCTTCAATCTCTCTGGCGGTTTTACTTTTATTACGCGCCAAGATCGTCAGGTCGTTAAAAATAGGTACGCATCCGCACCTCCTACAATGTACCGCTAAGTGCCCAGAGGGGGAGGAACGGAGAGAAAGGGAATGCTCCCTCGCCCTCACGTTCACGCACCTCCCCGTTTGTCCAATGTACACCCTACCACATGTGAAAGGGATCTGATACACAACCCCTAGCGCGCATGGCACAAAAGGAGTGCGGTGGTTGACATCACATTGCAAAACACTGGTCCTCCCTCGGTTAACAGCAGAGCACAGACGTGACAGCTTCTGGGGTGCTGAAAACACCACTGGCACGTTATACTTGTGCGCAACTCGCTTGACCTGATGGGAGAGGGCGTGGACATAGGGCACCACCACCGGTCTTGTTATCGGTTTTTGTCTGATCTTAGGACTGGGTCGGCCCCTAAACACCTTTATGAGGGACTCTGCCACACCCACTATCAACGTCAGAGGGTATCCCGCCGATCTCAGCCTAGATACCTGAAACATCAGACTGCCCTCACACCTATGGTGGCATGACTTCAGCAGAGAAGCCCTCATACACGCCGTAGTAACCGCCCTCTTCACAAGCTTAGAATGCGCTGAACCAAATGGAAGTACCCCCTTCTTTGAACGTGGCTCATAGGACCAACATGTATGTGACTGCTGCATAGTAAGCCTCAGGTCCAAAAACTGTAGTGCTCCTCCCGTGGGTGTCTCGAACTTAAAGGATAAACCGGGGGAGCACTTCGTAAAGCAGGCCAATAAATCCAAACACACGCCTTGAGGGCTAGGGCTCGGGTTATCATTGTACAGCACTAGGTAGTCGTCCACGTACCGAAACACTCTCAAAACCCGACAACCCAACGACTTTGCTATAGCCCTGTCACATTTCGCCAAATATATATCACTGAGGACCGGAGCCACACTCGATCCGATACAGATCCCACTCTTTTGCAAGTAAATTTCCCTTTCAAACGTGACATAGGTGGAGCTCAAGTAAAAACTCAATAATTCCAACAAAGAATCCACCGCAACACCCGTCGAGTTCATGAAGGCCACCGAACCACTTGCCTCTATGCACTCTTCCACAGCTAACATCAATTCACCATGAGGGATTGAATAAAATCAGAGCCGGATTAAGGCATTTCGGGGCCCTGGGCTAAGGACGCTTCAGGGGCCCTAATGATGATGATGGCGGCGACGATGATGATGATAATGATGTCTGGTTAAGGCAATGAACCTGGGAAACACTGCAGTTTCCTTTATTTTTTAATCAATAGAAAGTAGCCTCAAAATACAAAAATTTTACCATTCCCGTCTGGTTTCAACTAGGGAGCACTCCGGCAAGACCACCGCGGAGGCGGCATGCAGCTTTGTTCCCTTCCCCAGCAGCGTCGAAGGCCGCACTTTCAAAGTGTAAGCGGTGCTCAAAAACACGTGTTTGCGCGTACTAGACATGAGCCCGAGTAGGGTGAAGGGGGAGGTGTTTATGACATTTCCCTTCCTAACAAAAAAAAAAAGAGGAGCGAAAAACTCCACATTGTGGGGCCCCTCGCGTGTTTTCTTCGTTTGCTCGAAGCCGCTTTCAAAAGAAAGCGGACAAGCACCCTAAGGGGCCGGTCACCCACCCAAAGGCCGGCTTTGTTCAGGGATAGGAGTGTGCTACGCGAAGTGCGCGTTTTGCCTCGCTGACATTGCCATTATCCTTGTATATCCCTCTTCTCGAATGCTGCGGCAAAGCAACATCGCTTTCCGAAATATTTTTAGGTTTCGTTTTTCTTTTTCCACGAGCTTCCGTCATGGGGGCCCCCAGGGAGTCGGGGGCCCTGGGCTGCAGCCCCCTTAGCCCGTACCTTAATCCGGCTCTGGTTATAATTATAATGCAATTAAATGCAAAGGTGCAAGCGAGCTGGACAAGAATGACGAAAATAATCCCCGGAGAAGGGGAACAAGAAGGACAAATGACAAACACAAATCTCCAAACACAGCTAGGTGACTGGTGAGCGACCGAAAAAATACGCCTGGTCCGGGTATTGAACCCGGGACCTCTCCATTACAGGTGGAGAGCCTGGTTGGCTCAGTTGGTAGAGCCTTCTCCAGGACTGCAACGATCTGTCCTTCTCCAGACTTCTCCAGAGCAGGGATTTCCCTAGACCCCCCTAGGGGGTATAGACCCCCCTAGTTTTCCTGGACACCCCCCCTTGAATCTAAAAAAAAAAGGAAAAAATATATTTTTTTTTTTAGATTAAGTAGAAAACATTATCTCTCAGGTGTATATATAGAGAAAGGGAAACATACATTGCGGGTATGAGCATTTGGTTAATAGACGTCTGTAATTTAGCTAGTGGACTAAAAAAGAAACAGTTTTATATTTTATCTAGCCTCGCCTCGCATCGCCTCCCCCCCCCCCCGAGCCATTGGGACACCCCCCTTGATTAGAATCCTGGGGAAACCCCTGCTCCAGAGCCATCTGTCCTTCTCCAGACTGCAACGATCTGGTGTGCAGGAGAAACCAACGGGGCGTTCGACCGAGCTCTCTTCGACGGAGGGAGCTAACGTTCGTTCATTACAAAGAACGCGTCCGAACGTCTCGAGTGCAATATCTTGGGACAGAAAACACTGACCGTCGGAGTATTTGGCGGACACCAATCAGAACGAGTATATAATGGGGGACTGGTTTCCTTAACGGCCCAAAACTGCAAGATACACCAGCTCGAAGTTCTTGACACGGACGTGATATGCGATCAGAAGATCCCTATCCCAGAACCCGACCTGAAGAAACTACTCGGGCGATTGAAGATGGCCGACTTGACTGACAACAAGCAACGTAGCGATATCGACCTTCTCATCGGCTCAGAGCACTACTGGGACCTTGTGACGGGGAAATCCAAACTACTAAAAGAGAAACTAAGAGCGGTCGAGACCGCATTCGGACGGAGGATCCAAGGCCCCGTGAAAGCAACGGTTCACGACGTACATTGTACGCAAACGATCGCCCTGAAGACATCCGTGACAGAGGCTGAAGCAACAGACTGGTTGGAGCGGTTTTGGACACTGGAGTCAATCGGAGTGACCGAAGACGAGGAGACAACTCGCCAAAACAACGGCAGCTAGACTCCTTTGAGGAGAGCATCAAACGAGTTGGCTCCCGATACGAAGTTGCTCTTCCCTGGAAACCTAACGTGAATCTCGACGACAACAGGGAAATAGCAGAAAAACAACTGACCCAGCTGACGAACCGTCTCCAAAAAACGCCGGACCTGCTTCGCAAGTACGACGCTGTAATGAGACAGTACTGTTCGGAAGGAATGGCGGAGCCGGTAATGAGGAACGACGTCGACGAGCAGAAGCCGACCTACTACATGCCACATCAAGCGGTGCTGCGAGAGTCAAGCAGCACGACGAGGTTGCGCGTCGTGTTTGACGCTTCATCGCATGGCAACAAGTTGAGGTCACTAACGCAAAACCTCGAAAGCGGACCTAACTCGACCGCTGACCTCGTTGGCTTGCTACTCAACTTCAGAAGCCACAGGATCGCGCGTTGGTGGCAGATATCGAAAATGCATTGCTGAAGATTGTAATACCGGAAGATGACCGGGACGCATTGCGCTTCCTGTGGTACCAGACGACGCCAGACGGGAATGGACCGCGACCCAAGGTACAAGCTTGGCGCATGACGAGATTTCCCTTCAGTACAACACCCAGCCCCTTCCTGCTCGTGGCAACACTCAGGCATTATCTGAAGAGCATGGAGGAAGCCTACCCAGACACGGCAACGCTTCTTGCGGATTGCCTGTACGTCGACGACCTCCTGACGGGAGCAGAAATCGAGGAGGAAGCTCCGAGGCTTTACAATGACGCAAACGCCATCTTCGGGACTGCTTCCATGATACTGCACAAGTGGGCCTCAAATAACCAGAGTATGAACGAACGCTTCGTGAATAATAGTTGTGAGGCCAAGCACCTGGGATATCTCACGGGCGTCCTCAAGGTGTTGGGACTAACGTGGAGCCCCAACACTGATCACATGACGTTCACTCCATCGCCGACTACGCAACCAGATCCTGTAATGAGCACGAAGAGATCCGTTCTCAAAACAACGGCTCGCCTGTACGACAACCTCGGATGGTTGTCACCGTTCACCGTTAGGGCAAAAGCCCTATTCCAGCAGCTATGGCAGCGACAGGTGGACTGGGATGAAAAACTACCACAGGACTTGGACAGTCAATGGATGCAAAGGTGTAGAGAACTGAACGATCTGCAAAACATTCGGGTGCAGCGGTACTACCGAGCCGGTACGACGTGGAGTGCGGAGAAAACTACCCTGCACGTTTTTGCCGACGCCAGCCCGATTGGGTACGGAGCAGTGGCTTACATCTGTGTCACAGACGCGGATAGAAATACTACATCGACCATCCTGATCAGCAAGTCATAAATCGCTCCAGTCAAGCAACTGACACACCGCGACTGGAGCTGATGGCATGTCTGTTGGCGGCCAGGTTGCACAGCTACGTCACGCGAAGCTTGAAACAAACGCCAGACGAGTCATACTTCTGGACGGACTCAACGATAGCTCTGCATTGGATCACAGGGGAGCCATCTCAGTGGAAACAGTTCGTGCAGAACCGGGTGACTGAGATTCAACGCCTCACAGACATCTCTGCGTGGAGACACTGCCCCGGACTGGAAAACCCGGCAGATCTCATGACCAGAGGAATCAGCGCTGATCAGCTTGTTGACAGTTCTCTCTGGTGGGAGGGACCTCCGTGGATACAAGATGCACGAGCGCTTCTGGCCACACTCCCCACTAGTGGGTTACTCTCCGCCGACAGCGTTGGTGGAGAGAAGGACGATTGAGATCCTTCAGGCAACGAGCTCCACTGCAGTTCCCTCAGTGCTGAACATTGAACGCTACAGTGATGCAGCACGCCTCTTTCGGGTGACAGCGTGGATTCTGCGCTATGTCGGCAAGCTACGGCATGTAAGCAGTAACACCGGTGAACTTACAGCCATTGTACCGGATCGGGCCGAAAAATACTGGATACGTCACGCACAGCGGGAAGAGCTTCAACGAGAAATCCAGAGTACGCAAAGAGGGGAGCGGCTTCCTTCGGACTCGCCTCTACGAGACATCCCAGTGCACATTGGCGATGACGGCATTCTCCGTGTCACCGGTAGGCTTCAACAGAGTGACAGGCCGTACTCTGAACGACACCCCAGCGTATTGACAGGCAAACATCGCTTAGGAGAACTGCTTGCCCGACAGTCGCATCGTCAGGTGCTCCACGCGGGAGTTCGGGACACCCTGGTCCAGCTCAGAGGAGAGGTACTGGGTGGTGCGAGCACGGCAACTGGTGAAGAAGATAATCAAGAGATGCGTGACGTGCCAGCGCTTCAATGCCCGTCCGGCGACAGAGGTGACCGCTCCGCTTCCACGAGACCGAGTGACACAGGCTCAACCCTTCGAAGTCACTGGCGTCGACTTCGCAGGACCACTGCTGGTAAAGGAAGAAAACGGACTGCACAAGTCCTATGTGACTCCGTTCACTTGTGCCGTAACGAGAGCGATTCACTTGGAGCTTGTCAGAGATACGTCCACCACCGAGTCATTCTTGATGGCGCTGAGACGTTTCATCTCGCGAAGAGGTGTCCCTCAGACCATTTACAGCGCTAACGCACTCTCATTCAAGAAAGCCAACAGAGACCTTCAACAACTATGGAGCGCTATTCGTGATCCCGAGGTCCTTGGTTACGTTACCAACGCACGAATCGAGTGGAAATTCATCGCCGAGCGCGCCCCATGGTGGGGCAGGTTCTACGAGCGCCTCGTCGGATCAACGAAGCTCTCACTGAAGAAAGCGATTGGTGCCAGATGCTTAAATTTCGACGAGTTGGCAACAACGCTGACCGAGATCGAGGCGGTATTGAGCTCGAGACCGCTTACTCACGTCTACGACGAACCCGGAGAGCAGGAGCCCCTCTGTCCGTCTTTATTTTTGACGGGCAGATGACTGACGACGCTGCCAGGCATGCGGAGGAAAGATGTCGAAGGTGTTCACACCGACCCCCGCAGGTTTTGGACCCACCGACAGATGACAACGGAAGCCTTCTGGCGCCGATGGAGCCAAGACTACCTGGCGGAACTGAGGAACGTGCAAAGGCAGAAACAACGCCAAGGAAAACTGCTGGAAGAGGGTGATCTGGTTCTTCTCCGCGACGGCCTGCGACCCCGACAGCAGTGGAGACTCGCTAGGATCCAGAAGGTGTTTCCGGGAAGAGACGGCAAAGTACGATCATGCCTGGTCAAGATGCCCGGAGGGTTAACGCTCAAAAGACCCATACAGTTATTGTACCCTCTAGAGATCGCATAACGGACAAAAAATGACGCTGTCATTTTGGGGGGAATGTGTTGTAAAATAAAAAGAAGAGAACTTGGAGATGCCCGAGCCGGGAAGAGGGAGGGGCAAACGACTTCGAGGACGAGCCGAGACCGAGGCACCAGCCCCTTTCCAGGAAACCGCGAAGAGGGACGGGGAGCCGCGGGGACAGCGCGCCCCACCGTGGGGTCATAAACGACGAGCCCCCTCTTGGACCGACGCTCGGTGCGGGCCGTTTCCTTCTTGTTGGAATGACGGTCGAAGGCGGACGCGCCTTCGCTAACTTTACTTAAATAAGTTTTCACTAGAAATAAACCATGTTCTGTTACACTAAAAAACAACGAGTCCTTTCCCTAATTCCCCAACGGCCGGAAAAAGGCGCAGCCCCAGCGCGCGAAGATCTTGGAGGCCATGGCTGTAGATACGAGAGCGCGTTTGTACGCTGAAGAAGATAGCAACAAAAAGGTGTTCCAACCCATACCATCTAAGATCACCGAGGAAATGTTTTATTAGTTATTAATAAGCATCAGCCCAGGTCAAGTATTACAACAGCTTTTATACATCAAATATTCCATTTTGTTTTTTGGAACGCACTTTCCCTGGTGTCCGTTAGATATAATGCAGAATAAACATACATGTTTACAAGAGTGAAACAGAAAAGCGCGATTACAATCTTGGCAAAGATGCGTCTGGTCAGCCGAGTACGGCGTTGTAGAACTCATCGAGCCAGCCGTCCTCGTGGCACGGAAATGTCAGCAGGAGGTACTCAAGTTCGTCCTTCGTCTCGAGCTCGTCCTCTGACGGATCGTAGCGGTGTTCTTGTCCGTCCTCGATCCAGGTGCCGGAAGGAAGTCGGCGCATCTCCTCCTCCGCCCAGCGCAAGAACGTCTCGGGGCGGCAGGGGCAACCGACCACGGCACAGAGTTTATCTGCGCAATGTGGCCAAGGAGAAAGCATTAAACATGTTGAATGTGTCACACGGACGTAGTGAGGCCTACGTGAGAGGCATGCCCCTCATCGTAAGTGCTAGCGAAGCCGAAACTACAAGCTTGAACGTGTTGCCTGGAGCAGCGCGCTTGCAATGCGCGAAAGCACGTGCGGATCGAGCGGAGGCTCTAAGCACATAGCTTGCTCTTGAAGATTCGCTTCACTCATGCTACGGTGAAACGTTTCACTTCATGTGTGAGTGAAGCCGAAGCTACTAGCACGCGAGTGTGTTGCCTTCCATAATCGAACCCGCGGGAGTAAAGGCTGAACTCCATGGAACGAATTATGCGACGAATAACTGGCGAACGCCGCCCGACGGCACGCTCGCTTTGCGCGCGACGTAGCAGCCACTGTGTTGATTCCACGCGCAGAGCAAAAGCCGCCGGGCAAAATTCGTCGGTTATTCGCAGCATATTCGTCCCATGGAGTTCACCCTTAACTTGAATTTACTCGAGTAAGATCTCCATGTAACCTAAAAGGAAGCAGTTTTTTTTTTTTGGAGGACTTTGGAGGGAAGGTGTCGTCAATCCATTCTTCTTTAAAGAATTGATCAACTAATAGTACCTAACTCCGCATGGTCTAGGAGAACATGCTACCAGAGCTTGAATGTCTGCATATGTAGAGAAAGGTGTGCATCTTTCAGCAACATGGAGCAACCCCGCACTACGTTAAAGCAGCGAGAGACTGGCTGGACAGGACCTTTCTCGGCAATCGGATGGGTCGAGGGTCACCGACGGTGCAGTGGCCACCGCGGTTTCTTGACTTGACAATTTGTGACTTTTATGTCTGAGGTTTTGTGAAGGTCTAGGTTTTTAAAAGTTGCGCGAGCACCATGCCGGAACTTTAGGAGCGGACTGTATACCCGCTTTTGGAGCAATCACGGACAGTATGCAAGCTGTAGCTTTTAGAGAGTGCGAGCAAAAGCTGCAGTATCTGAAAGTCTTTGCTTCCAAGCTCAAGGTGAGCACATTGACTCACCGTTCTGCTTATCTTCTTCTTTATTTTTATACAAAAGACAAGCGCCCTTGACAACGCAGAGGACAACAAGTTTAAGTAGACGGGCTCTTCTCAGAGCCTGCAATTCCAGTTTATTTGAAGCAAGCTCTCAGCATTCCGCGTCTCGAAAGTGTCGCACGTGTGATCTCACAAGTGCCACGTTATGGCAGCGTGGCTTTACATCCGAGCCACGCGAGAGACGTCTCGCGAGCAACGCCAACAAGAGTGCCAAAAAGCGTATAACTAACCAGTGAGAACCGTCGACACGCAGACGAATTCAGTCAGAGCAGGAGCGCTCCCCCGTGGGGCCACATTAGTTTCTCAAGTTTCTTGCATCGAAAATTGCTTTCACCGGGTATGTTTATTTTTTAACGAAAATCAGATTACAGAAACATTATCTTCTTTCGAACAGACTGCGGTCGTCGTAGCGGGCATCAGCTGTACTCTGCTTCACTTTCCGACGCAAAGATCTGATGGTGCCAATCAAGTAGCACCAAAAGTGTATCGTCATCGTCTTTGCAGGTTCGCTATCGCCAGCTGTGCTAATTACGCGCAGAAAAAATGCGCAAAATCGAGCCGTATTTGATGTGCTTGATTGACCCTGTTCACACGGCCAGCATAAAGTTACTATACCTATAACATGGGTCCCTTTGCAATGGACAAATCAACCGACGCACTTGGGTCGTGAGCACATGACAGGTGCGGAGAATTGCGAACTGTTCTGGCAGCCGACCATGAAAGTTCCTTAGCTAAAAGGACCTTTTATGATCATGCGAATGGGCCGGTGATATGACAAAGACGACGAGCGCCATGACTGTGCACGTTTGGAGCTGCTTGATCGGCTTGGTCGAATCGTGGCGTCGGCTTCGGTCGGACCTAAAAGTAAAACGGACTATAGACCTTTCCATCGCTTTTGACATGGGCAAAAAAATGCCGAATCACTGAGCTGTGATCGCATGCGAATCGACTGATATACCGCACAGCAGAGCTACAGCGCATGCTCAGATGGCGTTCCACAGCCCAGCAGACGAAGATGGCAGCGCGCAGAAGGCGATCTTTGCAAAGGTCTATAGTTGCTATATGCGGAGTGCAAGTTCGTCTGCTTCTTTTGTAGGGGCATGTGGTGACGTCGGAATGCCGAGCTCTGATTGGCTCTGATTGAGGGATAGTGGGTAGACCTCAAGGCAGCCTGCTTTTAGGCCTACCCACTATCCTTCAATCAGAGCCAATCAGAGCTCGGAATTTCGACGTTACCACAACTCCTGCAAAAGAAGGAGACGAACTTGCACTCCGCATAGCTTTCGAAAGCGCGCCGTAACGGAGAGGTGGCACCACCCTCCCCGATAGGAGCAAACATGGCCGTCGGCGGATCGCGGTCGTCTGCGATGGAGAGACATTTTCTAAGGACATGCGCTCGAACGTTTCACCGAAACAGAGCTATACGCCTCGAAACCGAGAACAATCCATCACATCAGTGCACATTCGGTGGAGGTCTGAGCTTCCCATATGTAGGCGCCGATTTTTTTTCCGGCTCGTTTTACGGGGTTAGGATCCACCTTGACCACCCTATATTTTGTGCTTCCAGTAATCTCTGCATACGTCTTCGTTCGATGGTAATACTAAAATATTTTAAAGTTGCGCACTAACGAGGCTAAACATTTGAAAAAAAAGTTATTAAAATTTTTTCAAGTTGGACTACTTTTGTGAGGGAATTTCCGCTAAGAGCGAAAGCAGGAAGTTGATATCTTGTTTTAAGTCTAAAAGCTGAAATAAAACGGGCAATTTTCATGACGTTCACTTTTTATATTTTTCTTTTTTTGTGTTGTAAACTAGAAGTCGTCAAAGAAAGAAAGCCCACGAAAACTGCCATCGCGCTGTGACCGTGCCTTATTGAATCTAAACAACTGACTAACCGGTGTCCCGGTGCAGCTTTTTCGAGCATATATACATGAAGTTGGCTAAAGTTTCTGCTATATATAAAGGAGGCGACAAGAACGTCCCGAATAACTACAGGCCTCTATCAGTATTACCTATCTTCTCTAAGGCACTTGAAAAAATTACACTCACACGCCTAAATTCCTTTTTCACAAAACATTCTATACAAACGAAGTTTCGATTTGGTTTTCGACAAGGTAAATCACTGAAGCAGTTTTATTACTTAAAAAAATTATATTGCAAAATATTGAAAAAAAGGCTTCTTACGTTAGGTGTATTTATCGACCTCAGTAAAGCGTTCGGTGGACTAAATCATCACATTCTTCTTGCAAAACTAGGCAATTATGGTGTCCGCGGAGTACCCCTAGCTTTACTTAGATGAAATCTACAATGTAGGAAACAGTGCGTAGTAATTGACGGTCATTACTATTCCTTTCACAATAATGTTGCTGGTGTACCACAAGGAAGCATACTTGGCCCTCTTCTATTTAATGTATACATAAATTATATTGTTAACATCCATTACCAAAGGGGGATTGGTGGCCGAGTGCGCTAAATCGCACACCCAGCTCGACGCGCGTGGAGCGGAAGCTCGCGCGCGTCGAGCTGTATTCGACGTTTGAATCCTGGGTTCGAGCCCCACCCCTGCCCGTTTCGATCTGGATGAGCATCGTACCGGCGTGCGGTCGTGTATCACTACTGCGTGGTTTACGTTAAAGACCCCAGGCTAGCGGTTGTACTGCACTGGCTAAATTGCTCATCTACAGCGAGTGACTCGTCACAACTTAAAATGGCTGACCAACTACACGCTGTATAAATATCCCCACAACCCAACCCAATTCCATTACCAAGTTCAGTTTGTCATATATGCTGATGATACGAGCCTCTTTATTTCTGCTACAGATGCTGATGTACTGATATGTAAAGCGAACAATATCCTAAATAAATTTGCTATGGGGTCCAAATTCAATGGTCTTAAAGTAAATACACAAAAATCCAAAGCCATTTTATTTAGATGTATTAATACACCAGTTCTGGTTAAAAATGAAATCAAACTTGGTGATTCACAAATTGAGTTAGTTAGCCAACATAAAATTTTAGGAGTACTTTTTCCAAGTATTTTATGTTGTATTGCCATGTAAACTATCTAATTGCTAAACTTTCCCAAGTTGTCGGCATTATTACCCGTTGTCGTTATGTTTTACCAGTCAGTATTAAGTTAAAACTTTACTACGCACTATTTGAGTCAAATTTAAATTACTGTCATCTTGTGTGGGCTACGACAACTAAGACAAACCTTTAAAATCTACGATTATTGCAAAAGAAGTTTTACGTTATATTGCGGGTGTCTCATATACAGACTATACAGAACCAATTTTTTCTAGATATGAAATACTTCCCGTAGAATGCGTATACAATTATTGTTTACTCTGTACCCTTCGTTTCTCATCACCAGCATTCATAGATTTTTTTAAATTTTATTTCTGAACTTGAGAAACATGAAAGGAATATAAACACACGCCGTGTAGGCACTTGGCTCCTTCCTCGTTGCCACACAAATTACAACCTACAGTCATTACATTACAAAGTACCGCACGTGTTAAATAAATGTTTCACGAACAACATAAAAATTTACACAATTGGCAAAGAAGACCCACGTACCTACGGTTTTAGCTATCGAAAACTAATTTTGGTTTTCTGCTACTTCAGTGTTATATGACTTTGTTTTATTTTTCTTATCTTCCTGATAAAGTGGTTTATACATCTGTTGCCCGAGCTGCTGCCATGTATAAGGGGAACCCAGACCT
The DNA here is from genome assembly GCA_037355805.1 of Ixodes ricinus. Lineage (NCBI taxonomy): Eukaryota > Metazoa > Arthropoda > Arachnida > Ixodida > Ixodidae > Ixodes > Ixodes ricinus. Next base: position 70,371 of record JAZHYW010020996.1, on the reverse strand, counting down.
AAGGTCACTCTACACCCAGACTCAGTCAAGCTGCTTTTTAGCAGATTTTTGTCTGGGGATCCCTCCAGTACTTCTGGAAAAATAAAGCTTACTGTATTGTATTGTAAGCTTGTCAGCACCCACGAAACGTACCTAGTAAGATGCAGAATAGCGTCGTGAGGTATTGAATGAGCAGCGCGAGGATGAAGACGGAAAGCAACAGAATTAGCGGGTAGTACTTGAGCCGCTGCCAAAACGTCCAGTGTCCAGTGGCGGCCTTCCACCTTTTCGAGCCTGCCTTCTGCGAAAGTACAATAAATGAGAAAATGTAGTAGTGTAATAGAAACATTTACAAACTTCGGTAATAAATTTAGGACATATAATATTTCTTCATTTTGTTTTTTAACGGAACCCACTATCCCAGAAGTATGTCCAAACGTCTGTGCATTTCCCCTAAATTTGACGGGGTAATTGAGGTCAATGCGATGTCACGTCACTTGACCACATCCCGTGAAATCAGGTCACGTGTCATAGTATTACGTGACGTCAAATTTCCCCCTAAACTTAACGAGTAAAAAAATATATTTGTTTAAAAATTTTTACGAAATGATTGTTTTATATCTGCGGAACAAACTTAAACGACCGCTCTTTAAACATTGCATACCGTGCGTTATAGGGCTTTGACGATAAAGGTTGCTGGTAGTTATTAGTTTTCCTTGAAGCTTGTTAAAGGTCGCATTACATAAAAAAAGAATAAAAAATTTACCACAAGCATGCTACACTGATATTCCCAGTGGTGAGTTTTATATCACTACTGACTGTTTATGTTGCATTAGGATATGAAACCGTGCATCTTTAGTTATTTCTGGGACTAAAGTTTGCAGCTAACAATGGGTATTGGCTGTAAGCTCCCAGAGCTTTTAATGTTTAGGCATTTGCGACGGGCTTTAGAACGTTACACCATAACAATGGAAAGTGCATGGAGAATACTGCAGCAATATATTCAACATGGGAAGGCAAAGTCAAAGTTACCACGGGCACCAGCTTGCAGCTTTTTACCACGGGGGAATATCCTATACAACTCGACTGTGTGCTCGCCTTCGAGTAAGTGTTGTTAAAAGTCTGACAAACTCTGCACGTTTAAACGTTTCCAAAAAAAAAAAAAAAAAAAAGAAGAGATTTCTGATTTTTATTTTGCAGTTGTCAATATGTTAACTATACAGTTCGATTGTCTTCAAAGTTTAAGAGACTGTGTTGTTCGTTTGTTTATTTTAGGGCGACGAGATAAGGAGAACACCGGGAGAGGTTTCAGCGCCTCTATAACAGTAAAGCCAAGGTTACACTGCCTATAAACATTCTTTTATTTCCTGTCGTTCTAAGTCACGTGGGTTCCGTATATGGTAAGCGGGACGAAAAAATAATAAAAATTTCACCCTGGAATATTCGAGAAAATATAGTTGAGGCAAAACAAGAAACTGTGACAATCACGCATTTCTTGTAAACGCCTTCCAGCGGCGTGGAGAGATCAAAGCGATGTTTTATTGCATACTATACTTCGTTTCAGCTTGGGTCCAGACGCAGCCGATGCTACAAGCGCGAGCTCCGGGCTTCCAGCGTCCTTGCCAAGCACGTGCGCTCGTGCAGTAGAGGCACTGTTCAGGGCCACACGCTCGTGCTTGTAGCATCGGCTGCGTCTGGACCCAAGCTGAAACGAAGTATAGAAGTGGCGACTTTCAAGATGGCTGCGCTTTCGTAAAAAAGGTGTATAGGGAGTAGTCACTGGCGGTCATAGCTGTGTGCGCCACTGCTGAGCGCGTGCTGATGGCGAGCTTCCACAGTTCTTTTGCAACGTGCATTCGACACCATCAAGATTGCCGGTCTTGTCAGCCTATTAATGTCAGTTCGTTCTGCGCATGCGCTCTAAACAGCACCCACAAATATGGCGTCCAGTGAAAAACAATAGAGAGTCTGCAAACCGATCCCAACGCAAGTCACCGCGAGATCAGTTTTTCGAATGCCGCATGGCAATGAGTTCAAATATAAAACTTGGCACGCGGCATTCAAACCAGGGATATTGCGGTGACTCGTGTTTGCAGACTATGTTTTGTAAGATATATAGTCAATGTGACACCGGCTTAATAGTTAATAGTAATGGCGGTGATCAAAACGAAACAGCACCAGACGGTTTGACGAGCTCTTGGTCCCAGAACATTTCGCATAACTTGCAAGTTATTGGAAAGAAACAAAAACGAAAAAAGTATATTTTTGGGCGGAACGAAAACTTCATCGAAACGTTATTTATTATGTTTTTCCTGAGTGAAACCGAAAACGTTTCTTATCGGTTTTCGGTTCGAGGTAAAGGTTCAGGTATTTTAGTATCTTCTGGTGTCCAAATGAAACAAAAAATGCCCTCAAAGCACTTCTAAAGAAATAAAATGTAAACGACGACACAAAGTGTGTTGCGATGGACAGCGGAAAGGCCGATTGAATATATTTGCCTTCAGCCAGTCTGATGTGCAATGTTTGCAATGAGTTTTTTGCTTTTAATATAATTGATGTAGAAGACATGTGTGAGGAGATGTATGTATTTGTGCAACGATTGTGTGAGATGTTGGCTGTAATAAAAAACAGAAACGCGTTTTCTTTTCTTTTTCCCTGAAACGTTTTTTTAGGACGGTGGCGCCCGTGACCGCGTTCGCGGTGGGAGATGCGAAAATACGTACGCGAACCCAGGCACGTAGCCAAGGGGGGGGGGGGGAGGGGCCCATGGGGCCCGCCCCCCCTCCCCCCCCCTCCCCCCCAAATTTTCAAGTTTGCTGGGACCTCCTCTCCCCCCTCCCCCTCATACAGCATTTTGTCATGGGCGGGCCCCCCGAAACAAAATCCTGGCTACGTGCCTGCGCGAACTGTTCTGTAGAGGCGCGGAGAGACGCGGGAACGGAACTGCGCGGTGGCAGTGGGGAGGCGAGGGAGCGTGTCCGATTAAAAACTAAGGGTGTCGTCTTACATGCTTTTGTCCCATATAATGCATCCCGAAACTTCAGTTCGACGTATAGCGCACTGACGTCGAACAGACGGACCCAACTTTTACGAGGGGCTTGAGGAAGGTGCGATATAACTTAATAAACACCTAAAAAACGTGTCAAAGACCGAAGAAAGTAAACACTGAAATGTGTCAAAGACCGAAGAAAGTAAACACTGAAATTTTGAAATAGGGTAAATAAAAATCCGATTATGTTTTTTTTGTAGTTAGTAGCACGTACATTAGCTATTTTAATAAGTTTTACCTCTCGACTATCAAGGGGCTCGTGAAAGTTAATACCGTCGGTTCGACGCCAGTGCGCTCTACGTCGAATTGAAGTTTTGAATGTCTGATATGGAACAAAGGGTGTAAACATATATCCTTTTTATACCAGGAGGGATCATCGAGCTTCTGTGTACTTCCCCAAGCAGTTGACACTGCCTGCTGGGATGCATCGAAAGACAGCACTTCACTCAAGGCATCACTAGAAAAAACACCCGGTAAAATTGTTTTGCTCCTTTATAGAGGGGGGGGGGGCGGAGACACCAGACTTATATACCTTTAAGGAGGGGCGGGGGGGGGGCGACACCAGACTTATGTACAGGATGGTGATAATTGCACATTTAAATTGGGCAACGAAAGACTGTTCAAAAACAAATCCCGAATAAAAAATCAAAGGAAACATGGGGTAAGGTGCAAAAAACAACGGACACAAGTACAAAGACACACAGCGCCACTCATAACTATATTTAGAAATTGCAAAAAAGAAGAAAAAGAAGAAAATACTTACCTCATCGCCTTCGCCACACCCAGGCACACACATGCACGCTTTATCCCTCATTCACAACAAAAAACATTAAAAAATCATATCTCAGCTTAATGCAGTAATAGATAGCCAACTTTATCACGTCCACGTGATGAAGGTGACGAGCATTATACAGTGTAATTACACTGCATAATACTCAGTATTATACATTGTCATTACTCCGTATAAAACTCAGCATTATGAAGTGGTATTACACTGTATAATTCTGTGATGAGATACCGGCATGCCTACACACGCTTTATTTAGGCATGCAGGAACGCACATACATGCCTCTTCTCTCATTCACAAAAACATATAAATATTCATATCTCATCGCAATGCAGTAATAGCTAGCCACCTTTATTACGCCCACGTGATGAAGGAGGCGAGCATTATACATTGTTATTGCACTATAATACTCCGCATTTAAAGTGCTATTGTCACGAATTAAGGCGACGAGTAGGCGAAGAGTAAACTGAAAATAAAGGTTTAATGGGCGAACTTGTGCCAACCAAAAATAAGTAACGAAAGAGCGTCGAGGCAGCAGAAAAGCAGGCGGCGGTTCACCGGCGAAACAGAGAGCGCGAGCGAGACTGACTCGACAAGGTCGCGGGTAGCTGCTTATCTACAACGCGTCACTATCTCGAAAGTTCGGCAAAGAAGGCTCGAGCGTCGCGCGCTCGGGGCGAGGATGAACTGGCACTTTCGAGAACAACAAAGCAGGTGGAAAGTTACGTCTGGTGCGAGAATGAACGCGAATCTTCTAGAAGTCGGTGACCGAGCGTTGCTTTCTCGGCCCTGTGGGCGGTATTATTACACTGTATAATGCTGAGATAAAATTCAGGAATGCACAAACACGCTTTATCCAGGAATGCAGGCAAGCACATACACTTTTATTGCTGTTTCACATAAATATATAAAGAAGCATATCTCAGAATAGTACAGTAATAAATAGTCACCTTTATCACGTCCACGTGATCAAGGTGACGAGCATACACAGTGTAATTACTCTGTATAATGCTTAGCATTATACATTATTACACTGTGTAGTACTCAACATTATACAGTGGTATTAGACTGTATAATGCTGAGATAAGATTCAGGCATGCACAAGCATATACAAGCTTTATCCAGGCATGCACACACACGCTTTATCCCTCCTTCACAAAAACATACAAAGAATCATATCTCAGCATAAAACCGTAATATATTGTCACCTTTATTACGTCCACGTGACGAAAGAGACGAGCATTATAGAGTGTAATTACACTGTATAATGCTCAGCATTATACACTGTTGTTACACTGTATATTGCTCAGCATCGTACAGTGGTATTACACTGCATAATGCTTGGATAAGGTTCAGGCATGCACATACGCTTTATCCAGAGATGCAGGCATGCACTTCACGCTTTATCCAGGCACGCAGGCATGCAAATACACGCGCTATCCCTCACTCACAAAAAAACATACAAAGAATCATACCTCAGCACAATTCAGTAATAATTAGTTATCTTTATCACGTCCACGTGATCAAGGTGACGAGCATTGTACAGTGTAATTACTCTGTATAATGCTTAGCGTTATACATTGTTATTACACTGTGTGATACTCAGCATTGTACAGTGGTATTACACTGTATAATGCTGAGATAAGATTCAGGCAAGCACAATCCCCTACAAGCTTTATCCAGGCATGCAGGCGTGCTCACACACGCTTTATCTCTCATTCACGAAAAATTTACAAAGAATCATACCTCAGCACAATACAGTAATATCTGGTTACCTTTATCACGTCCACGTCATCAAGGTGACGAGCATTATACAGCGTAATTACTCTGTATAATGCTTAGCGTTATACATTGTTATTACACTGTGTGATACTCAGCATTATACAGTGGTATTACACTGTATAATGCTCAGCATTATACAGTGGTATTACACTGTATAATGCTCAGCATTATACATTGTTATTACACTATTACATTGTTATTACTCAGTAATATACAGTGGTATTACACTGCATAATGTTGAGATGAGCTCAATTGAGAAGTTTTTTGTGAACAGAAGATTAGGCGAGTATCCCCCGCCAAGGGCATGTATGGAGGTGATGAAGGTGACGAGGTATGTATTTATTTCTTTTCTGCACTTTTAAAATATAGTTGTGAGTGGCGCCCGCGTGTGTGCCTTCTTCCTTGTGTCCATTGATTGTTTCGCATTACACCAAGCTTCATAACGTTCACCAATTAGACTAATTACAAGATCTTCTAAAGAACCAGTCGGCCATCGACCCCAGGAGCTTCAGGCGATGAGTAATGGTCGAACCCGGCATTGTGTAAGATCAATGACTGATGCTGTGGAATGCGCAGCGCATCACCGAACCCGTAGCCTTAACTTTAAGTCGGAACAAGACTAGATTCGATATAGCACGTTTAGTTATAACGTCGGCAAACTAATCTCTCAAGCACTTTTTCTGGGCAGCTTGTTAAGCAAATTGATATGTAGAGCAAGGCCCGCTCCGTTGGCTTCCTTCGCTGTTGAGCATAAAAATTACCGTTGGCTCCATTCATGCATTCGTCTGTGTGTCTTTTATCCAAAAGATGTTCGGCTGTTTTATATGTCGGAATGGTACACAGCATCAACTTTCTGGAGCTGCTGGTAAGTTATTTCGTCGCGCTTCGGGATACACTTGCTTCGAAAGTGACAACGTGGTCGTGTTAAGGTGGAGTCCAAGTTTTCAAGTTTTTGTCTCTTGATGTCGACTGATCGGAATTTGCGATAGTTTGTTCAATCTCGAAACGGGAAAACTCATCCACTAAAGGCCCTGTCACCTGCATGACGGATCGGCCACACTTGATTGATTGCCTCGTAACGTGATGCCACGGAACCTTGGCACCAGAGAGAGAAAGAGAGAGCTCGGGCGATTTTCCACAAGCGCGCCTGCCTCTGCGAGAACCACCGAGCGATACACAATCTTGTCTTCATTGCTACGGTGAAAGTCTTTCCATGTGTCTTCTGAAGTTTGAACCATGAGTCGAGGTGACAGTGATGAGTGCGCCTCGTAATGACTGTCGTCGAGATGCTCGAATGTTAAGCCAATCAAGGTTCGGAGACGGGCTTGTAACATGTACTGTGACCGTGCGGCGGAATCGTCGCAGGCACTCCACAACGCACCCAGTGAACTCGTCATAGTTTTCGTCTTTCCCGGCGGAAGAAAAATGGTACAAGTATATGGCCCAGTTAGTCACCTCAAGACCTTGAGGATTTTTGGTGGTGTGCTGGGTTTTTATCAGTTTATTAGACGCATGATCACCGTCTTTAGTGTTTGCTTGTGGAAGAAATACTGAATGCAATTTCAAACGTCTTGAAATAAAAAAAACAATAAAATATTTCGCGCTCACCAGAAAGAGATTAGCATGTTGTTACTTCGTTTTTCAGAATTGCGAAAGAAAGAGTGAGAAGAAAAAAAATGATTACGGGACTCTCGCCTTGAACTCTGGTGGCCGTTCTCCGTTTAACCTTACAGTAGACCGCAGTTACAGGAACTGTAGTGCTGCGGACGCTACTAGCCATCGGAGCCTAGGGAACGCCGTGTGCGTGCCACGTGACTTTCAGGAGTGGCGTAGCGACGTGTAAGGTACGTAGTCATGTGACACGTTCAGAGCGCTGGATTCGCAGCGATGACTAGTAGCGTCCGCTGTCCTCTATGGTCCAGCGTTAGGTGAAACAGGGTATGCAGTTGGGTTGCCAGGAGCATGCAGAGGCAAGACACAGACGAACACGTCAGACGTGTTTTCCTTCTTTTCCTTTTTTCATTTGTGGAAATACCGGTTTGTTATCCCTTTTAGAATTTATTTTTGCGTAGCACCAAATCGCGTGTTTAGATTAAGGCATGGCAGATACTGCCAGCAAAATCGCGTTCCTAACTTTCTACCATAAAATAAATCCTTAATGTCCCATCCATTACTTCATCTATTTTACTTCAGCTTTTTGAGTGGTACGTCGCACCAATGTTACTTCTGTAGCAAGACCTAACCGATTAAAAACGGAAATCTTTTGCTTTCAGTTAAAAATGTTTAAAAATGTATTATCGTGCGAACGTCGTGTTTTTTGTTTTCGTTTTCCGCCAACGCGTCGCTACGCAGTTTATGAACTATGCTTTCTTGGCATTTCAATGAGCACCCGAATACGTTGCTAGTCAGACATTCTATAGTCATTGATAGAAGGAGAACGGCAGGGTTTGTCTTTTGAACGCCCGGCTTCCAGCACGCGCTCCATGGCTTCCACCGTGCTTTGGCTGCGCGCGAGCTTGAGGTGCAAGGGTCGCCGAAGTGCTGTAGGAGATAGTAAGCTCTCGCTGAAAACGGTGAAGCGCCTTCCTGCCGTTATCACCTTGTCCATGACCATAGCTGTTTCGACGAAAAGACATTGCTAGGAATTAGTTTCACAGCTGTTAGTCCAGCACCATTTTAATGTCACGCATAGAAAGACAGCTTCGATAATTTCGTATTTCTAAGATATGTGAACTCGATAGACACTGTCCGTTGTGACAGTGGAACCCAGGCTTATTCTAAACGTGTATCCACATTAAGTAAAATGCAGCACATACTACACTTGCTGAATGCGCCGTCCTTGGCGACGTCCTTGAGGTCGTCCTAGAAGTCGTCCTAGATCCTAGACGTTGTTCTTGACGTCGTTCTAGAGGTAGTCCTAGAAGTCGTCCTAGATCCTAGACGTTGTTCTTGACGTCGTTCTAGAGGTAGTCCTAGAAGTCGTCCTAGATCCTAGACGTTGTTCTCAACGTCGTCCTAGATCCTAGACGTTGTTCTCGACGTCGTCCTAGAAGTCGTTTTATAAGTTGTCCTAGATCCTAGACGTTGTTCTCGACGTCGTCCTAGAAGTCGTCCTAGATCCTAGACGTTGTTCTTGACGTCGTTCTAGAGGTCGTCTTAGACGCCGTCCTCTATGTTATGGCGCACCGTGCATTCACGAGGGCGCCTATCAAACCATTTAGCCGTCTTGGCCGCTAGGCAGCTATTTAGTTGCCTCGCCTCAGACACGATCACATGGTCGTGTCGCCGCGGGGTCGATCGGGATCTCGAATTCGGCTCCCGACGGGCCGCTTTCTCTCCTAGCCACTGGATGGCGCTGCAGGCGCCCCATGGCGGGCGAGGAGAAAACCTCCTCGCCCATCGGTCGATACTAGTCGGGTAACCGGGAGGCAAGAGTCTCTTAGGATTCCGGCCGGCGCTCAAGAAAGGCGAGTGCAAGCAACTGCTCTCGGGCAATAGCGGGACACGAGGCCTAGGGGCCCTCTTTGTGTTAAGCTTTGGGCTTAACGTGACGTTTGTAAATATTTGAGTAATGTCGCGTGTGTTTGTAGTATAGATTGAGTGTTTTGTAGCGTTGTGTTTTTATGTACCAATAAACGGGGAGCGGAATTCCGCTCCCGTGAAAGAACCAGGCTGGACTCGGGTTGTTGACGGACCACGTGGGGAACGGCGTATCGGCGGCGGTACGCGAATTCCCACAAATGGCGCATCAACGTTGGGGCAGGCGAGCCGTAATTACGGTCGCAACGTCCGTCGACGACACTGCGTGAAAGTTTACGCGGGGCGGTCCCCCTGGTTGGCGGGTCTATACCGCGGCACTGCGAAGGTGGGAAGGGTACGTCCAAACAAGTGTTCGAGATGGCCACGGGTAATTTCGCCCTCACAGATTTAATGTTTTTGGCCGACGTCGCGACGTCGACGGGGCTGGCGGAGCGGAACTCCGCGGCGATGACCGCAGCGCTGAGTCCGGACACGCCGACGGTGTCGCCGGTGGTGTCTATGCCGCAAAGCACGGAGATGTCCCGTGAATCCACGGCGTTGGTTGCGGCGTTCGCGCACGCCTTACAGAGCATGCAGAGGGAAACGCCGACGCCGAAAACCCTCATCCGTATTCCGGTGCCGGAGTACAGCGGACACAGCGATCGAGCTATGAGCGCGACCGACTTCTTGCTGGCAATCCAGCGATATCGGAAGGCTACCGGCTTGACCGAGAAGGAGACGCTAGGCAGGGTTCTGCCGGTGGCTCTCGTAGGCCCGGCGGCCACGTGGCATCGCCTTGTGGGCGAGTCAGCCGGAACACTCGACGAGTTCACGGCCCTCTTCCGACAAGAATTCTTGCCGGCAGACTACCTGCCAAGAATGCGCAGGGAACTGGAGGAAAGAACGCAGGCTCCCGCTGAGCCCTTCGCGGAGTACCTGCGGGCGATGCAGGAACTCCTGCAGATCGCCGATCCGAATGCTACGGACCAGGAGCAGGTCGAGCGGGTGGTGAGGCAGGCGCATCCCACCTTTTCGCGGTATCTGCGTGGGCGCCCATTCGGAAGTCTGAGTGAGCTCGCACATGAGGCTCGCAGGGTTCAGGCCGACATACTGGCGGAGCGCAGGTACCACCTTCCCCCAGCACCGACCGACACGCTTGAACCCCGATGCGCTTGGCACGGGCCGGTGCCACGTGGGTATCGATGGGGGAGGGGGTGCCTCGGAACCCTCAGTGTTTTTTTTGTTTTGTTTTTGCTTTCAATGTTTTTATTTTTGCGCACGGCGTTCGGCTGGTAAACTGTCATCGGCCCTGCGGCTGCTGCCTCGAGACGCAACTTGGTGTGCACCGAATGGTCCTCTCCTGAGAGACGATGAAAGGATGAGTCGCCGTTTGGACAAACACCAGCCTGGGCTGAACTCCTCGTCTTCGGGCAGCGTATTCCCCGGCCGGAACCACAGCTCGGGGAGCCTCGTTGGACGTCCGCGACGTCACGCAAGACGCCGGGTGCAGTTCTCAGTGAAATTGGACTTCCAGCCCGCATCGTTCCGGGAGGGCTGTCGCAGCTGGGTCACAACCACTCCATGGGGGGCCAGTCTCATGGTGGCCAGGCACACTGTTCAAGGACCCCGTTGCCCCGGAGGCCGCCGCCAAGCCGAAGTCGACACAGTCTACTGGGAGGTGTGCGGTGGCCACGAACCCCAGGCCTCAGGCGAACTGATGGACCTCAGTGAGGACGACCCATGGGACCAGTGGTGTGGGTGTGCGTGTGGGGGGTTTCCAGGCCAAACAAAGCGACGGTGTTCCCGAGCAGCCTAGCCGTACGTCTGAATCCCGGCGTACTTCGATTTTTAGGAGAGGGGAGTATGGCGCACCGTGCATTCACGAGGGCGCCTATCAAACCATTTAGCCGTCTTGGCCGCTAGGCAGCTATTTAGTTGCCTCGCCTCAGACACGATCACATGGTCGTGTCGCCGCGGGGTCGATCGGGATCTCGAATTCGGCTCCCGACGTGCCGCTTTCTCTCCTAGCCACTGGATGGCGCTGCAGGCGCCCCATGGCGGGCGAGGAGAAAACCTCCTCGCCCATCGGTCGATATTAGTCGGGTAACCGGGAGGCAAGAGTCTCTTAGGATTCCGGCCGGCGCTCAAGATAGGCAAGTGGAAGCAACTGCTCTCGGGCAATAGCGGGACACGAGGCCTAGGGGCCCTCTTTGTGTTAAGCTTTGGGCTTAACGGACGTTTGTAAATATTTGAGTAATGTCGCGTGTGTTTGTAGTATAGATTGAGTGTTTTGTAGCGTTGTGTTTTTATGTACCAATAAACGGGGAGCGGAATTCCGCTCCCGTGAAAGAACCAGGCTGGACTCGGGTTGTTGACGGACCACGTGGGGAACGGCGTATCGGCGGCGGTACGCGAATTCCCACAATGTGTCGTTTTCGACGTCGTCCTCTAGACGTCGAAGCATTACTCGAAAACATTTCTCCCGCGGGACAATAAGGCTTTCACCTTCCTTCACGTAAGCAGTCTTTAGAGTCCTCCTGTAAGTTTTGTTTCTTTGCGTATGTTTCAACAGAGCCACTTACCACGATTATGTTGTCGGTTAACTTGTACTTCGAGCGTGCACGGTCCAAAGGCTGAAACATGTTGGGCTTGAACTCCCAAAATATCGATCGACGTTTTCGAGGCCCAGGTACGGCGTAGAGGGACGCCTCATTGACGGATTCTTTGCCGCTTTTACCTGAGAAAGCAGGGAGATGTGCATGACTATGTCGAAGATTCGAAGGCAATGCCAACGTTTCTTGTCGTTCGGGACTCTCGAAATAGCTACTATATGACCTCACATCCAGTTTCATTGTGCCCTCGCTGCTGCCATGCACCGTGCGAGCCGTAGTTTTTCTGGACACGCGACAACGCCGATATGTAGTTTCGCAAGAAGCTTTATGTCTATTTTTTTTCACTGTTCAAGTCAGGCGTGGTAAAATATTAAAAATAGAGCAAAAATGGCGGCCGTTGATTTTCCTATGCCCGATACCGGTGAGCTTGGTTTCAGGTGGTCATTTTTCACATATTTCGTTAAAAGTAATAATTATCGCGATTGTCTTGCTCATCGCCAGCCTCTACTATTGGTTCTTAGCGTTTCTGCGCTCAGCAACTCTCCCAGGAGCGAGCTCATAAACCAGTGTGCAAAAGGCAAACAGGCTGGTATAGGACATAAGTAGGTTCGGAGTTTTCGGTTTAAACCGATAAAAACCGATAAAAGTATGCCGAATAAATTTTCGTAAATTCGGTTATAACCGAAAAAGGTCAGTTTGTAGGTTCGGCATTTTCGGTTCAAACCGATAAAAGTACGTCTAATCCGTTTTCTAAAATTCGGTTTTAACCGAAAAGGTCAGTTTTTTGGGCCGCGCCGAGGTTGGTTGGTGGAGGGAGGGAGAAAGAGAGAGGGTTTTGCAATGTTCGATATTGTGTTACGTCTTCGTGATTGCCCTCTTCCAAGGTTCAACATACAACAAGAGAGGTCTTGGATTGGCCTTCGCGGGAAATCTGTGTTCTTTCTGTGATCGGGCTAAGTGTGTCAAGTTCCTGGTCCTAAAAAGAAAGTTCGGATGTGGGCTAGTATAAGGTTTTTCGCTTCATGCACTTCAGAGGACATCGAGGTTTTCTTAACACGTTCTCTCAATCTTCCCAGTGATTGAGAACATAAATACAATGGATTTTTTTTTGTCATTCCGCTGGTTCCTGTACGGTCATCACCTTGGACGGTCACGTCGTCAGAATGGGAAGGAAAAAGTAGCGCGCTGAAGATTATGCCCGCAAATTCCGCAATTTTGAGGTGTGTCCTGACGGAAGTTGCAGCGACAACCACCTATGTATATGTGCCGTTATTCTTTGAATGATCACAGATATCACAGCTACAGGGATCATCTGATCCGATGGGGTTTCTTTATATTCACCGAAAGAAACCGGTAAACTTTTGGGGGAATAAATATACACAGAAAGAAACCGAAAATCGAATTTTAAAATAAACACCGAAAAAGTATGCCGAATTTTGAAAAATAAAACCGAAAACGCGGAACCCTAGACATAAGGAATGCACCGCCTCTGATGTTGCTTTATTTTTAATATTTCACTGCCTGCGAGTTGAGCTTCAAAAACAAATAGGAATAAAACTTCTGGTGAAACGACGTTCGCGTGCCCGATTTTAGACATGTGGGTTATTCTCCCGAAGATTAAACATTTAGGTTTATGAAAAGTTAGTAATAATTTAAAAGGAGCGTGTTGGTGAATAGATACGAATGCATGAAAGAATAAAACATTGAGGACGAGGACGGAAACATAGCTTCTTTCCGTCCCCGTCCTAGATGTATTGTTCTTTCATGTATTCACATGAAAAGTTAATTTGGCGGAATTGATTTTGGTTTACTATCTTATGTTGATCAATAGGTAATTCATTCTTTTTTCATTGAAAACACTGCCGAGCTTCAAGATGTTTATTTTTATCGTTAACAACAAATATTGTAGAACGTACTCAAGATGAAATGAGCGATAGCTGTTTTACCGCCTTAGTTTTTGTGCTTATCGAAATGCATTTTTATTTGAACTTTGCAATATTATTATTTGCTAGCGGCGAGATGTTTTGGTGGCGCCCTCCTATGGTTCCCCCTTGTGACGTCATCACCTTGCGAACAACAAGTTCGATGGTGTTTGTAAATAGCATGGTGGAAGCTTGAAATCATTGCGCTCTCAAAGAAACACTGCCAACACCGTCAAAATTGAAGTTCTTTCATTCCTCTTATTCCGTCGATGATAAACCCCTTCCGACGTCATGGTCAGCGTTCGGCCAATCGTGGAAGGCCGACCACAGCGACGCTTTCGGGTCGCGCACGGGGCTAATAGCATACATAAGACGCATAGACTCAAGTTTTGTGTCTAGATTAGAAAATATTCTTGCGAGAACTGCTTCTTTTGCAAAAAGCTTCTTGAAATTCGGCCGGTGGTCTGTTCGTAAAGTAATTAAACTGATTTTAAAGCTCAATATTATTTATTTGGGAGCATCTCCACATTTTGATGAATAGTTTAGTATCTTTACACCAACCGAAAAATAAATTTATCGCGCAAAAACTATACAGTAAAAACGTTTTCCGCGTAATGATGAATTTTTTGCGCACCGTTCATACGACCGTTATACGAATGACGGATATACGACTGACCGTTACACGACTGACAGTTCAAACAAAAATATTTCTTATACAAAAAGCAAACAAACAAAAAACTTAATTCTAATATAATACTTTAACGCCACAGGAACGTATCTGTGTTTTGTCACTCTAAGTTATTTCTCATAGTGATATTATGAAAACTAGAACATAAAAAAAACCGTTACGCCACTGACTCATCAAAAAAGGGTACACATTTATTTATATTTATTCAAAAGCTAATGAAGGTTTTTGTTTTAGCCCAGGGTTAATGGCTGCTTTTGTAAGACTTTCCTGAAAACGTGTAACACAGTCTGAATACTGACAAATAAATATGGTTGGCAGAAGTTTTTGAATGCATTTGTATATCGTTCGTTATACCACTGACCTACCAGTCGGTCACACTTGTTTCTTTTTAATATTTGTAAAAATATAAATATTTTAGCAACATTGAACGCTGAGATCATATCAATAATTGGAGCTGACGTGAGTGGGCGGTTATTTAAATCAAACTGATAAAATGTTTACTTCGCTAAAACAAAAGCTCACGCCTTTGAAACTTGTGTGGTAGTTAGCAGATACAAAACACATGCTGAAATTACACCTAGGACGCAATATAAACAGATTTGTTTCTAAAACAGTCCTAATTACGAGAACTTGCAAGTATTTGTATTTAGGACACTCTGATGCTCTGCTATAAAAACTAGAGTTTAGGAATGATGGGAGGAAGGCGTTTGAAAGTTACTTGACAGTCACGTTCATGTTTAATTTTCGGATGAATGACCAATGTACATTTGTAACGGACCTCTCTTTCCAGTAAGCTCCTGTGCATGTGTACAACTGTCCTATGGCGTTGCTTCCCGCTGTTGGCGTTTTCGGAGGACAAAGTAACGATCAACCAACATATTCGGCACCAATCTTTGCGCGTATTTCGTCTTTTTGGGCCATTCTTATTCGAGTATACGATATATATGCGGCATAAAAGGCAACGAAGACCAATACAACAGAACAACAGCACAATGCCAATGTATTCTGACGGGCGGAGACAAGTTGGGCTGCCCTTCATTTGTAGTTCGAGGACAACTCCACAGGCGGCGCTCGTTACTGGAAAAAAGTAGAGTTCCTCTATATGCTCCTCCGAAGGGGGAGCAGAGTTGCGCATTTGATTTCCCCGCGCCGCCACGCCGCTATTCGCCGAGATCCATCACGTGAGGAGAAAAGCATCCGGCGCCGTGCAAGAAAGCCACCTTTACGGTCGCTCCGCCGACGTTTCTCGCGCCCCGGCGTATGTTCCCCTGCTTTCGCCCTCCTTCTCCTCCTCTCCTGTTTTCCATGTGCGGCGTCGTCGCTATTCGCCAAATTTAGTCACGTGAGGAGCAAAGTATCCAGGGCGTGCGGGAAAGCCGGCGTTACGGCCACCCGCCGAGGCTGAATGCGCAGCTCTGCTACTGTAGGTAGCTATACAGGAACTCTAGAAAAAAGGTCTATTCGAAGTTTGCAAGGCCTGCCAAATGTGTTGGTCCTTACAGCCGGATCCTGAACGAACACTTGCACACATAATAAAAGTGCGAGGTCACCAGACTCACTCTGCATTAACTGCTCCCGATTGGTTTACAAGTGATAGCAATATTCGACCGAGAATATTACGAGCTCCGTCAAGTTGAGCTTTTCTAGAGCTGTTTGATTGGCCCAATTGGCTCGTAGTATCCCAAGCAGGCACGTAGCCAGCATGGAGGGGAGGGGAGGGGGAGCGCCCATGACAAAACGCTGTAAAAGGGGAAGGGGGAGAGGAGGCTCCAGCAAAATGGAAGGTTTCGGGGGAGGGGGATCCCGAACCACATGACCCCTGCCCCCCCCCCCCCCCCCCCCCTCTGGATACGTGACTGATCCTAATTATACTCGCAGGCAACGCCACTGACCGGGAAGTTTTTTTTTGTTTCTTGTTAATTATAATTAAAAGATCGAACTATTTCTTTCAGTTTTTTCTCTCGCAAGCAGGATAACTTAGTCGTTGCTATCACAATGTCAATGAAGTCGCAGGGCGTTACCCCTTGCTGACGGTAGTCAAGCACTGTGTGAGCACTCGACTTGGGCTCGTGACGCTCAATGCCACGCCGAATATTCGGGTGGCGGTTTTCGTACAATCGTTGCAATGACTGTAATATCTGCACTCTCCCAATATCTAGCTCAGTACGTGCCATGTGCTTTGTCAACCTCGAGCATGCGTGGCTATGATGAACATTAGCGGCATACACCACTGATCTCTATTGTAGTAGGCTGGATCGCGGACCGCGGCTTTGGCAGCTGGGTCCGAGCAGTCGCCGCCGGCGGCCATTGATTGACGCCACCAAATGCATGGGACTCCACGGGAAAAACGAGAAAAAGTGCCGTCTCCCCGTTTCTAAACTGTTGTCGGCACTGAAACTTTTTGGCTGCTTTTCGATAAGCCCGTTGAATAGCTTCCGTACAAACATTAAAACTGACAGCCCTCGCAATTCTTATAAATAAATATTTTGTAGTCGAGAGTGACTCCGCTGGGCAAAATATGTAGTGCAACTGAATGAGGCGAGAGTTACCTAGAGTTACCGCGGAGTCGGTGGCGGTTTTGTTGAGTTGGGTTTAGCAGACGACAAGCTCGAAGGCTTTGCTACTCGGAATTCGCTCACGCCCGGAAAGCCGCTGTCAAGATGGGACTTCTTTGTCGTTCATGAATCTCTGGGCTTCCCCGAGGACGGTCTCATTGACGGCAAGTTCCTTTGTTTACTCCACTACGAGAGCAAGCTTGCCAGGTCAGCCGTAGGTGCTCCGGTACGTTTGATTTTTTTAATCGGCGTTCAAACGTTTGACAAATACCGATTCGATCTCCAAACACCCGACATAAAGATCGCAGGACACCATAAAATACTCGCCTCCGAGCACAGCGTGCATGCTTCAATATTCTTACTTTTGTGCGTTTCTCCCGTAGACTTGCGTGTATTGCCTGGTGTCAAGCAAAGGCCGCCGGTGGCAACACCGACGGGCTCCCGATCCTCGATCCAGTCTACTACAACAGAGATCAGTGGCATAGACCATACCACGTCTTGTTCTGACTGCGAGCTGAGGCTTTGAAGGTTTCTCGTTTTTTCTCTCGTTTTAAATAAAGGTTGTGCTAGTTTTTTTGTTTGTTTGTTTTGTGGAGGAAACATTTGCGCCGCGGCGCCGAGGAATGCTGGCCCTCGCGCGTTTCGATGTGGATGAGCATCGAATCGGTATGTGGTCGTGCCAGTGTTGTAGGTGTTGGCGGGGAAAAAGTAAGGAAACATGCTACGCGTTACTTGAAAATAGACGAACGCGTTACTGTTACCGTTACCTATAAAAAGTAACCCATGTTACTTCGGCGTTACCTTTTTTAATTATGAATTAATACGTTTTACTGTTTTTTCGGTACAGCTAGGCCTAAGTGCCATATTTTAGGCAACATTATGTTCATGCAGAAACTGAACATAATTATCTTATCTTTGTTACAGTTTCACCCTAATACTCACGAAAAAAACAAGAAAAACATCAACTCCGAAATTAAATAGCTTGACCCCTAAAAACACGAAAAAAAATGAAGTGCAATTTTTTAAATCTTGGGAAGAAGTAGTAACGAGTAACGTAAGTACGTTACCCGTTACTGTTTCTAAAAAAGTAACGAGTACGTTACCGCGTTACCGAAAAAAGTAACGCGCTACCGGTAATGCTGTTAACTGTAACGCGTTACCGCCAATATCGGGTCGTGTGCATCACGCTCAATTTTTCCTCTAGAGTGGAGACACTAAACTCTCATTGGGGCTGTCTACCTTCCCCGCTGTCTAAACGTGCACACAACACAGTTTTAATCTGGAAAGTATTCTGGCATTTTACACGGACGTTCAGCCTGACTTGCACCTCTGCCTGCACGTGTTCCACATACAATCGACTTTGGTCATTTCTTTACATATCCTCATGATATAGTGCGATCTCTCCACAATGGCGTTGTTGTTTATAGGCACAGTAAAATACATTCAGCTCTTGAAGAATTCTACCGGCTTCATATCGGCAGGCCTTGAGCTACAACTTGGTTGTGGTACGGAATCAGTCCTTTTCAGCCAGTGCTAGCCACTAAAGCATGTCAAAATGTTGTGTAGGGCACGCGTCTCGTGACCGCTGCGGGCGCACTAGGCGTGAGTCACCCTGGAGTCACCTTCGCCAGATCGCCAACCTGGAGCATGCGACTGCTCCAATAAGGACAAATCGAGGCTCGTGGTTGTTTAGAAAGAAACATGGGACCGTCTCACAAAATTCGGAGCGGTTGACAACCTAACAGCACAAGACGCATAAACACAAACTGTGGCGTCATAAGAACCAGAAGATACAGAATGAAGGTCACGAGTAAAGCGAAAGCTGCTGTGAGGGCGCGACCTCTACAAGCAATGATGATTATATCGACATCTGAATGTAAACGAAACGGCTTATGCCGCCATTGTGGAGTGCTTGAATGTTGTTTGCTGTTCCTGCTATAGTGGCTGCATGACTTTGGTAGAGCCGGTGTTGCCTTCTCGGTTCTCTGACGATCTCTCCTGGTTTCGGGCGCCATCTTGCAACCATTTGACACTTGGGGAATATGCGGAATATCCCTCCCGCATAACTTGTTGGCTTACTACTGCTTCTAAGAAAAGCGGGACAGCTTCGGGAACACGTACCTTTACGCCTGCTGCTAAGCATGCGTTTGTTTCTTTATTTAAAGTTACGTTTTAGCTTGCAAATAATGCAAAAAATATGGCTGTCGCTTCGGAATTTCCCAAAGGCATTCTAAACGCGTAACATTTAGAACACCTTTAGAACGAAATACTCATGTCCGGTCAAACCCACAGTCTGTAACACACAATACGCACCGCACCGAACGAATTGTCCATCAACTGGCGCTTGAGCTGCCACTCGGCCGTTGCGTGGGTCCCTGTCTGGGCCCGGCGCTCTCGTTTTACAGCCGCGTCTCTAGTTCCTCACTTCTCGCCTTGCTGCACCCGCTCTGGTCGCTCTTGCGTCGCTTTTGCGGGACACACATACCGCAAGCAAGGGGCTACATAGTACGTGTAGTCTACTTTGCTGTCGAACGCACGCCGAGGAAAGGCTCCTCGGGCCGAAGAGTCTCCTCCTCGTACGTCGCACAGAGAAGCATTACATAGATCATGGTACAGTTTTATTACGAACGGGAAAAAGCCGTTGGAGCAGGAGGCCTACAGAAATAAAAAGCTACAAAGTGACAATAAAAGATCTGAATCTGCAGTTACGAAACAGGCTGGATTTGCGTTTTGGCAACCTGTTTGTTTACAAGGAAGATAGCTAAAGCAGGGTTTAGCTTAAAGTCATAAATTCCTACGAAATGGATACAAGTACATAGATGAGGTAATACAAAAATTGGCTCACCGTCTTGGTTTTCTTCTGGGAAAAGCGGAGCCGAAGTGAAGTGCACTTGCTCAAAATTTACGAATCTTGTGGAGGACTTATTCCCGCAGTCTGGAAAAAAATATTATATGAAGCTTCAATTACGTTGTTGCAATGGCTGTGAATTTTGGTGGGTTGACTTTGGTACGGAACGACAAAAAATCAATGATTCAATACACAAAATAACATTATGACAGATTTGTTTTTCTTCCCAGATGTTTTTAAACCGGATATTTGTGGCATAATTTGTTGTACCAGTATTTATGCAGCCGGAAATGCATCCCATGCATCTGCTTATCGTTTCTCTAGATAGAAAATTTGTACGACACCGTTTTTAAGCTTCCATCGGAACCGGAAACAGCGAGAGCTATCGCTGTACGCCCGCGAAATACATAGCTTGCAAGCGTAGCCATTGCTGGGTACTAACGATTATTTCTAGTTAGTGGCTTTTTCGAAGTACAACTTCTGTGGTGTGAAACCAACACGGCGAACCGAACGCTCGCGGCGCATAAAATACTGGCATGACCGCGAATGACATCACATGCAAGCTGTGTATACCCGTGCTGTGGCAGTACGGGGTTGTTGTTTCTTTCTTCTAGTTTTACATTAATTGAGGCATTGCATGTTTTAAACGAGGCGTCAAATTTGTTCTAATCATGACGTCCCTTGAAACTAATCGCTAACTGAATTCTTTCCTGGATATAATTCGTACCGTGAAACAAGCCAGAAATCTCGTTGTCAACATGACGCCCTAAGATTTATACGGGCATTTGCGCCACAACCTGTTACCTGAATGGAGGCTAGTGCCGCACAAGGTAGCGATGTATACCTACGTGATACATACTCCACGTACTTGGTTTCTGTACGCATAGGGACCCCGTGAGCAAACAGTGTGCTACTGCTTACCTGCGACTTGCAAAACACAAAGGAAAAGCAAATTTGATAGTATGCAATGCATCCTTCTCGTCGTCGTTATTGATGACTGTATACGCTTTCGTAATTACACTTCGTCTCACCCTTACATGAACGAACCGCTAAGGCTACAATCGCGAGCCTCTTGTGTGTGATCGCGCCTCCGTTACACGAACCTTTCTGTAGTGAAAGCACCTGCTAAAATTACCCACTTGCGCTTCCACAGCTTTTACAGTTAGTTCGTGCCAATGTGAGAAGTAGTGAGAATGAATGTAAAGAGTGCTATAGTCTTTGACAGGTTAATAACCCAGTAGTAGCTCCACCTGTAGCACGCGCTCGTTGCCTCTGCCTCACTTTGGCTGTGCGTACGACGAAGTGTTATGGAAGGCAGAAAGCTCGCGCCCGAGACAAAGCATTTGTTGGGTTCTTAACCTGTCGCCAACCATTGCTGATGTGCGTGACCGAAAACGACGCTGGGACCGGCATTTACAATTTGCCAAACGCTCAGTATGACGTGGAGTAATCTCAGACTATGAACTCCATCGGCGTTGTTTCAAGAACGCAAGGACCCTAAGCTTCGATCCTACTTTTTACGCGCACCGTCGAACGCGTAGCTCGCAACTGATGACAAGTAGCCAGGATTGCAGCTCGTGACGTCATGGCGGGAAAAATTTTGGTCGTGACGTCACGGACAGAGTCCATAAGAGGGCCCCACCGAAACATCTCAGCGGTAATAGTGGTGAAAACTATGGATAGCACCGACGATACTACAGATTGTGGAACGCGAATCTAACTAACGATAGAAGAAAAAACTATCCATCCACCGTACTATCGGTACTCGACTATACTAAAACTATCGATAATAGCATCTATAGTGTACTATGATAAACTGTTGATATTATACCACCGATACTAATTATCGTGACACTAACGATAAAATACCACCGATGAGTGCTTATTGTAAAACGATTTATTGATACTTATGTATAGTAAAGTTATCGATAGTCGGCTAGAGTAAAACAATCAATATAGTAACATCGATAGTCCATATCGTAAGGCTATAAATATATCACCATCGATAGTGAACTATACAAAAAACTATTGGTATAGTAAGATCGATTGTCGATATCGTAAAGATATAGTATATCACTATCGATGGTCGGCTATAGTAAAACTATCGAGATAGTAGTATGTTGATAGTCGGTATCGCAAGGCTATCGGTAAAGCACTATTAATAGTAATTTTGGGAGGCGGCGAATAACGTCAAAAGTTTACTCGCAAAATCTCGCCAGACACGGTGAAATATTTTATAGAGACCTGGTGAAAAAACTATCAACGGTAAACTGGAAAATTTACATACTATGAAAAAAATATCGAAAGTATACGATCGTAAAACTATCAATATTACTATCTATTGTTGACTATCATAAACTATGGTGGTATACTATCGATATTCTACTATCGTAAAACTTTCGATATAGTATTATCGATCGCTGCTTATCGTAAACTACCGACCGATAGTTATCTATCGTAAAACTATTGATAATCGATATCGTAGATTATCTATGTAACACTGTCATTAGTCGGCTGTAGTTGAACTATAAACATACAATTAAATATTGTCAATATTGTAGGGTTATTGAAATACTATAATCAAAAGTCATCTATAAAAATAATATGAAGAGTAATTTTGACAGCATCGGAGAACGTCAAAAGTTGACTGATGAAATCTCGCGAGACTCGCTGAAATGACTGATAAAGACACTGTCAAGAAGCTATCAACGGTTAACCCCGAAAAAATATTGCTATCATACTGTAAATAAAGCTAGAAAAGTATACTATCGAGAGACTATCCATAAATGCTTTGATAAGTTGCCGAAGTTTATTCGACGGTTTTAAATCATTCACCGGTATGAAGCTTGTGCACAGTTTCAAATTAAATGCTGCTTCGCCCGGTTTCAAATTTGTAATAATGGCGATCATAAAGTCATCGGTGACTAACCGGTTTACTGTTCCAAACGTGTTGTGCTGTAATGTGCACTTATAGTTCTTAAGATTTGAATTTTTATTAAAGGAGCTGTGCAACATTTTCAGGACGTTGCTTAAATAATTGTGGAAGTTGATGCCTGACACTTCTGCAGTGAACTACAGAAAACAGATTTTGCCTGGATACCCTAGTTTTTATTTAAAATAGATACATAGACGAAAAGTGCGTGAAGTATCCAAAGAATGCTATTCGCATTAAAAATGAAAGATCCGGTTTTTGCCGCCTCTCAACTCGTACAACGTCTTCCGGGTCACGTGCGCAGTGACGTCACTTGAGTAGGCGCGGGGTTCCGGTAAATTCCTCTCTCTAACGCCATTAGTGAGCGGCGAGAACTCATCCGCTCACGACCACGTGACCGCGTCACCACATGCTTGCGACACGCGATCAACATGGCCACCGGCTGCTGGAGAGGCGAGCTCAACGAGATCGAGCTCCAGATGCTGGAGTACAGCGAGTCACTGGGGCTCGTTCCGTACGCGGGGACGCCGTCCAAGTGTCCGAGCGAAGAGGACGCGCGAGGCGCTCGTTCGGCTCCTCGTGCTAGCCGCTGACGCTGCTCGAGCTGACGGTTTTGTTGACCTCGGGTAGATGGCGCCACTAAAACACTGTATGTATAATAAACATTTTTGTCAATTATACTACGTTTTTGAAGCATTTATGTTGTTGGGACGACAATATTTATGGAAAAAATACCCTTTATCGAGCAGGTATTTGCAGAACTTGCTATCTTTTTTATAACTACCCAAGTGACGTCACGCCGCGTGTTTCCCATGACGGCCGCTCGCGGGTGCAGGTCGGGGATATTCTACATCTTTACCTCGCGATTACGCGGCGAAATCGCAACATTTCGATGAAAGGAGGTGTGTTTTCTGTCATTTGTGACAAGGTGAACAATATCAAAAGCAGGAGATGCCAATTCTTTCAACGTTAAAATCGTTGCACAACTCCCCTTATTTATTGACTCAAATGTATCGTAATATTGCTTTATCTCGGGCGGTCCTACATTTAAAATTCGCATTTTATATTAATATCAAAATAGCTTAAAAGACAAAATAAAATAAAATCCTGCCAATGACAAATGTCGAAGTCGCCAATCGTAATAATTTAAAACATGCGACAAAAAAGAATAAAAACGTGGCAACATATAACTGCAAACGTAACCAAACTCCTGTTCTTGTCATCAACTTAAGAAACGCAAGGCGTGGCGAATCCCGAGTATCTCATTATCCCTTTGCAGCCAATCAGGTTGCGGCATTCGCCGGTAGGCACATCGAACAATCAATCACGAAGCCAGGAGGTTGAAAACAACGTGTCACACCCTTCACTTCTTCAGCTCTCGGTGACAGTAACAGAGAACATACAAAAAAAAAGAAAAAAGAAACATCAGAAACTTTTAGATGGCTCCGACTTACGCAAAATGACAAAAGCAAAATAACAAAACAAAAACATTTACGTGAATTAGAATAACGAAATGTGTTCCCGGTGTACAGTGATATAGGAATATAATCCCCCGCCTGGTTTGATCCCTCCACTTTCCCCAGACAAATTAGGTTTTCGAGTGAGAAGATTCATTATGCGAGAGTGAGCCAGACGGAGTTGGACTTGGGCTGGACACCCTGGCTCCGAATCGGTACTAATTTAATACGCCCGCTCTCCCCTTTTCCTTCGAGAGCCCGTCTCTGCGCGCACACACACACACAAAATGAAATAACGCACGCACTAAAAGTGATCGGAACAAGAGCAGCGGAAATCGGTGTGCGGGCAGCTTCAACGTTGCCCCGTCGAACGCCTCCGCACGCCGTACTGGGGATTCTCAGGGCTCTCCGGAATGCACGAAAAAGAACCAGAAAAAGCGAAGACCCGTAAGAAATTGATTCAGCCATTCGTTTCAACCCGGACGAGGAGCAAGAAATCGAGCACGGAAAAAGGAAACGAGGGAATTGGGGAAAAGAAAAGGAACAACACATGAGCAGGAAAGGGGAATCTTCGTCTCTTGCAACTTGTTTCTTCTCTCACGTGTTTCTTTTCTTTTTTTCTGTTGTTTTTACGATGTACCCGTGCTGCTTCTACACTTCGTTTCACCTTACGATGGACCATAGAGGACACTGCGAACCATCGAAGCCAATCGGACGCCGCGTGAGTGTCACGTGACTTTTTGTGAGGGGCTCAGCGGCGCTCCGGGTACGGGGTCACGTGGTACGTTCACACGGCGCTGAATTGGGAGCGATGGCTCGCAGCCTCC
Organism: Ixodes ricinus; assembly: GCA_037355805.1. Lineage (NCBI taxonomy): Eukaryota > Metazoa > Arthropoda > Arachnida > Ixodida > Ixodidae > Ixodes > Ixodes ricinus. The sequence continues at coordinate 45,414 of JAZHYW010020996.1, read as the reverse complement.
GCTGCGGTCCATCGTATGGCGAAACGTAGTACATAGCGCTGTGTCTTTCTGCTTGCGTGCGGCTGTTTATTATAGCGCTTTCAAAGGGAGCCGAGTTGGACCATTATCTTCGCGCGTGGGCACTGTTTCCAGGGGGATTTGAATGGCCAGCGAAGGGACGGATTTGCATTCAAATGGCGCCGCAACCCTTTCTTCTGCTGTGTCTTGATCTTGCTCCCCCCCCCCCCCACACACACACACACACATTCACACCCACGCACGCACTTTCTCGAGCATCGTAGCGTGGTTGCCGCCCTTTCACGATCCGCTTTCTCCGAGCCTTATACCACGAGGGGGTACTGCTTCTTTTGCGCATATTCCGGGCCCTTTCATTTTACACCTTATCGACGCCGTTTCATATTCACGTTGTCGGAAAGGTTGAAAAAGGACAACGAGGGTCGCCGGTTCTAGCCCACTTTCGTTTCTAAATCTACATACAAGAAAAAAGCGAGAGAAGGAGGTACTTGAGGCCTGGAAATGTGGCTGTTTCGGCCTCTACGACATTGACTTTATACGATTCAAATTTGCATCTTCATTCCTCGTTTCTCGCGTGTTTGCGTTGACTCGTGCGTAGCGCATATAACCGTGCAAATGCCGGCGGCTTCTTAGCCTGGTCCACCTCCGGGTTTCGCTGAATACGCTCGCTCTCTAGGTTATGGTCACTATAAAAGATAAACTTGATTGAGTTCACACTAGAGTAAACATTTTCCATATTTTCACGCAACACTGTAAGCAACTTTTTTATTTTTTTTGTTGAAAAACCGAAAATAACAGACAAAAAAAAAAACACAATAAAACTCAACGCGTAAAAAAAAAGAAGAAATGAGTCGTTTTGTGTTTGTTTCTGTTTTCGTCCGTTTCTTCGGTTTTGCAAAAAATGTGTATCATGATCCAGCTCGCCTGTCTACTCACTCTATTTTGAAACTATGGGCATGTTTTTTATTTATTAGGGAAACGTAGACGATCACTTACCAGATTCTTTTGAAACCTAAAAACGGCAGAACGCAAGGCATATAGGCCCGTGCCAGTATTGTTACATAATTTGCGAGCTGTTTAAGTGGTATGAAGCACGTTAAGTTCTAACCACTTGGTACACGGTAGGGCTGCTCTGTGAAACGTATACGAAGTCTAGGGATGTATCCTCATCTACTTCCAGGGTTACAGGTTTGTGTCCACGAGGTTCAAGGGCTGAGACATGTAACTGGTTCAGACCAGAGTGTCGAACCGAAATTTTTATCGCTTTGGTTTGGGTTCGGGTTCACGGCTTTCAAGTCAGTTCTGGGGAGCCAAAAAAAAACGGTTCGAACCGGTTCGAACCGCAAAACCGGGAATGCATTTTCCGCGTTGTTCTGGCAATTACTTGCGATTACGTGCTTTTGCTAAGTTGCCCAAGCATCAAAAAGCATGTCGGGAACGTAGTTACACGCGCTGTGCTCGCTCGCCTTACCCGTATTAAAGGTTTTAAATAAAGCATAACAAAAAGGCGTTTGCGGACGCGCGTGCGAACATCCACTTGTTTTAGATTTTTACTTAAAAAATGCTTCTGCCAACACCAGCACGCGCAGCGCATGTAACTACGTTCCCTGCATGGCTCTTGACGCTCAGGTAATTTAGCAGTAGGTTTAGAGACCCTCTTGCTGTTCACAAATACGAACTGCCGCTTGCGTCCCAAGCGACCTACGGTCGCAACGTCTTTGCAAGACTGTCGGCACTGCTTATGTAACCAGTGCTAGCAAGCATAAATGGTACATGGACAACAACAGAGTTGGAAATTTAAGAAGGGTCTTCGGCTGTACAATTTAACGTTTTAGAGGAGGCAAGTTGGCTTACAAGAATATTCGACAAATTTTTACACATCTCGTGCTTCTTGGTTCTTTTGGCGTTCAGCTGTAGAATAGGTGGTTAAACGTCTTATCAAAACTTCAAGCAAGGGTGTTAAGGTGGGCTTTCTTCATTCTTTTTATGAACTGGAAGTTCTCCTGGATGGTAAAGACTGGAGCACCGCCTGGTGTCGTTCGCCATGAAAAGGGTCTATAGGCACTATATCCAAGGGGAAAGGATTAACAATATGCGGACCGAAAGTTCGTCTGCTTCTTTTGCAGGGGCTGTGGTGACGTCAGAAGGCTGAGCTCTGATTGGCTCTGATTGAAAGATAGTGGGTGGACCTCAAGACAGCTTGCCTTGAGGTCTACCCACTATCCCTAAATCAGGGCTCGGCGTTCTAACATCTCCACAACCCCTGCAAAAGAAGCAAACGAACTTGCGCTCCGCATAGTTTTTAGAGGGCAGTTCTTAGGCGCCCGTTTCCGCGTATGGCGGCGGCGTCGCCTTCGCCGTTGGCGTAAGCGCCCCGCTAAATATAGCGGGAAATTGAATTGGTGTTGAGGTCCCGTGACGTCAATTTTCCCGCTAAATCTAGCGGAGAAACTGAATCTGTTCATGGGTGACGTGACGCGAAGTCCTGTGACGTCATTTTCCTCGCTAAATTTAATGGGGAAACTGAATTGATGTTGAGGTCACGTGGTGTCAATTTTCCAGCTAAATGTAGCTTGGAAACTGGGAGGAGGGGAGGCTGCGGAGGGGGAGGAGGTGAGAGAAGGAAGATGAGAAGAGAGGAGAGCAGGGGAGGAGAAGGAGCAGAGGAAAAGAGGAGGAATGGAGGAGGAGAGGGTACGGAGGAGGAGGAGGGGTATACCCTTTCTTCCGCACCTTCCCCTCCTCTTCCTCCTCAAAAACTGCGCTCGAATTTCGCATTACAGAGATTTGTAAACGTCTTTCATTTTTTTTTCTATCGTTCATAGACTCAACTTTTATTTTCATGTACCATAAAAATGAATTCTCTTATTTAATTTCGACACGACAGTAAAAGAACAGCTAGATTAACACATAAAACGTCGTGTTTTTAAGACTGAACATTCCTTTGTTTACCAGAGTCACATACTTTATCCGAATTAGAAAGTCTCGCAAAGTGCGGTATAGACCTTTCCAGCGGCAGTCTCGAACGAAGCTATTTACAGCGCGCGTCCCTGGTTTTGAGAGGGTACGTCAGTGTTGCCAGACTGCGCTGGGCTGTGGGTTTTCTAGTCAGTGGGCTGGGACAGCCTGCGCAGGCGCACTTCTGGACACTTGTGGAGGCTAAATTGCCGCGTTCTATTTCTTATTTTGTGTTCTATGGCGAATAGAATTTCTCGGGCCGGGTTTTTAAGAACGGATTGTACTATTTTTGGGAACAAAAACAAAGAAATTAAAGCTGTTTTGGTGAGTTCGTGCGCGACAGAACAAATGCAACTGGAATGTTTGTTTCATATCATGTTGATCTTTTTACGGCACCATACACACAAGATATCCAAACTGCATGAACGTTCCCCGCTCACAACATGAAATTCAACGAGTCCCATCAATCGAACAACACATATTGTACGTACCCCACGGTGCCGCGTTATCCGAACAGGATTTGAGAAAGGTCCCAAATAACACAACATATCCAATATACAGTGCCGCCGATAGTCACTTCACGACGATCGGGCGGAATCTGGCGTGTTTTGGGCCACATGTAGAAGAGAGCTGCTTTTTTTGCACAGCTTCAAAGCAATGGACCTTTTGTAGAAACATCGGTTCGAGAGTAAATGGTTCCAGTACCCTCTCTCTCTTCCTTCTGGCCGAGCAGAGAGGGAAGATGGTTTCGTTGTGTCGACTTCGGGGCGGAAGATTACGCACGGTGGGGACAAAGGCGAGTTTGGGGGAGCCGTATCTAGGTCACAGCGCCTCAATGGGTGAACAGGATGTAGCTGACGTTTTAGGTGTGGAACGGGTGGGAGAGGCCTTGCGCGCGCGTTGTTTTCTCGCCACTTAGCCTCGAACCCAGTCGCGTGTCTAGGTGGCAGCACGTATTCGCCAAGAGGTCCATTGAACGAACGTGTCCATTCCGTCCCCACACCCGGACCCGACCTTATCAGCTATTTTTGCGAAGACCCGGAACATAGCCGGGAAGGTTTTTTGAAGATTATCTCAACGGAAGTATTCCTCCAAGAACGTCGAACTGCCTGCGTCGCGTGCTGCTTCACGTTTGCTCTCTTCGTTCGTTTCCTGCGAAGGGCGATCAAGCTACGAGCCCTGGTATTCCCTGGTTCTCACAGTAGAAGATAACACACAAAGCGTAAGCACCCTAAACAGGCAATCGAAGCAATAGTTTCCAAGAAAAGTCGGCTAACTCCGAATGCACAGTGCAGGTGGGGAGCCACGCTAACCGGGTTTCCACAGCTCAGGCGGGGGGCAGAAATTTCTGGCTGATAGAGGTCGCTTGATTCGGAAAAATGGCGGCAGCCAGAGATCTCTTTTTCAAAGGTCTATAGACCTTTCCAGCGGCATTCTCGAACTAGGCGTGTTACTGCGCGTCGCTGGTTTTGAGAGTGCATGCCAGTGTTGCCGGGCTTTGCTGAGCTGTGGATTTGCTTGTCCGGTGGCGGTTTGCATGGGTACTCGTTCGGTTTTACGGAAAAGGAGTGTGGTCCGGAAAAGATTTCTGTATTCGGTGGTATGAGGCATGGCGTACAACGATCCCAAATCGACTGGGCGCCACTGCGTCGTTGTAGGATGCACGAACAACCAGCGGAAGCGCAAGCTTGACGAGGAGTGTATCTGCAGCGAACATGGCGTTGTCAGAAATCGGTGCGGGTGTGTCTCCTTCCAACTGCATCGGATTCCAGCTGACGAAAGTTTGCGTTTGAGTGGTTAAGAGCTATAAATAGAAAAGGTTTTGTTCCAACCATATCGTCTCGCGTATGTTCCCAACACTTCGTCGGTGGGAAGCGCACGGATCAAAACAACGTCCCGATGATCAACCTCGGTTATGCCAGAAAGGTGTGTATACAACTATTGAATATGTGATTTTAAGATCCAAGCTGTACAGCCGATGCGATTCCCGGTTGCAGCGATGCTATTTACTTATCTTACTCTAGGTGGTGATGGGCCGTCGACGTTTGATTCGCTACCAAAATGGACCGTCTCCGTGCAAAAAGGTTCGTGTTGTCGAAACAACAGCCGAGTCAACAAACCGTATGCAAGCGATTTGGCGAGCGACGAGATAAGCTAGCGACGGCGACCCGCTTCGCTGTCGCTCGGTCAGTCGCGCAACGATGCAAACTGCATGAAAGTGACGGGAGCAAGCGACCAAGACGATGAGCGATGTTTTCCAGGAATCCAAAAACCGAGCGGCGCGACGGGCGACAGTGAGAAATCTCCGTCGCTCGTTGCTGACTCTCGTCGTTGCCGCCGTCGCTCGTCTCCGTCGCTCGCTAAATCGCTTAAATGCGGTTCGGTCCGCGAGTGCTAGATATGTGCCATGACTTTTAATATTTACCATTGCAGAATAAACCTGTACCAGTGAGTGCTGACTATGGTACAGGCTACCAGCACGCTAATCAGGTATGCTTTTGTTACAAAAACTTCTATCATTTCTTTTTTGCCCTGTATTTTCTCAACTTCATTAACTATCCTTGGGGCTAAACTCCTTGGACAATTATTACGGCAGAGATAACTCGGAAGTTACTCACTCCATTGGTTATGTCAGTAATTGCCTTACCGCTTTGACTAGCCTCTTCACTATTATTATTTACATAATTTAAAATACCTTAAGATGCTCCATTCTAAACATGTTTTCTGCTCAGGTTGGAACCATGCCACACAGAATGAGCCAAACAGCAGACCCTGTGAGTACCTCCACAAACCCTGTCAATCGGCTGGACATTACACACCTTTGCACGAGCTTTATCTTGTCGCATTTGTTTCTCAGGCGCAGTTGCTGCACTCTCGCTCCTTCACGAGGACCTCTCTGACCGAAGAACCGCTGACCGAGCCGGTGAGATATTTGTGCCCTTCATGACAAACGCTTCCTCCCATTTCCTTCAACATACTTATCAGAGTTTTGCCTCGTCCTTCCCAGGTTGAAGCCGAGCAACGCACGCCGAGACAGACGGCAGACCCTGTGAGTACCTCCACGAACCCTGTGAATCGGCTGGACATTACACACCTTTGCCCGAGCTTTATCTTGTCGCATTTGTTTCTCAGACGCAGTTGCTGCACTCTCACTCGTTCACGAGGACCTCTCTGACCGAAGAACCGCTGACCGAGCCGGTGAGATATTTGTGCCCTTCATGACAAACGCTTCCTCCCATTTCCTTCAACATACTTATCAGAGTTTTGCCTCGTCCTTCCCAGGTTGAAGCCGAGCAACGCACGCCGAGACAGACGGCAGACCCTGTGAGTACCTCCACGAACCCTGTGAATCGGCTGGACATTACACACCTTTGCACGAGCTTTATCTTGTCGCATTTGTTTCTCAGACGCAGTTGCTGCACTCTCGCTCCTTCACGAGGACCTCTCTGACCGAAGAACCGCTGACCGAGCCGGTGAGATATTTGTGCCCTTCATGACAAACGCTTCCTCCCATTTCCTTCAACATACTTATCAGAGTTTTGCCTCGTCCTTCCCAGGTTGAAGCCGAGCAACGCACGCCGAGACAGACGGCAGACCCTGTGAGTACCTCCACGAACCCTGTGAATCGGCTGGACATTACACACCTTTGCACGAGCTTTATCTTGTCGCATTTGTTTCTCAGACGCAGTTGCTGCACTCTCACTCGTTCACGAGGACCTCTCTGACCGAAGAACCGCTGACCGAGCCGGTGAGATATTTGTGCCCTTCATGACAAACGCTTCCTCCCATTTCCTTCAACATACTTATCAGAGTTTTGCCTCGTCCTTCCCAGGTTGAAGCCGAGCAACGCACGCCGAGACAGACGGCAGACCCTGTGAGTACCTCCACGAACCCTGTGAATCGGCTGGACATTACACACCTTTGCCCGAGCTTTATCTTGTCGCATTTGTTTCTCAGACGCAGTTGCTGCACTCTCACTCGTTCACGAGGACCTCTCTGACTGAAGAACCGCTGACCGAGCCGGTGAGATATTTGTGCCCTTCATGACAAACGCTCCCTCCCATTTCCTTCAACATACTTATCAGAGTTTTGCCTCGTCCTTCCCAGGTTGAAGCCGAGCAACGCACGCCGAGACAGACGGCAGACCCTGTGAGTACCTCCACGAACCTTGTGAATCGGCTGGACATTACACACCTTTGCACGAGCTTTATCTTGTCGCATTTGTTTCTCAGACGCAGTTGCTGCACTCTACTCGTTCACGAGGACCTCTCTGACCGAAGAACCGCTGACCGAGCCGGTGAGATATTTGTGCCCTTCATGACAAACGCTTCCTCCCATTTCCTTCAACATACTTATCAGAGTTTTGCCTCGTCCTTCCCAGGTTGAAGCCGAGCAACGCACGCCGAGACAGACGGCAGACCCTGTGAGTACCTCCACGAACCTTGTGAATCGGCTGGACATTACACACCTTTGCCCGAGCTTTATCTTGTCGCATTTGTTTCTCAGACGCAGTTGCTGCACTCTCACTCGTTCACGAGGACCTCTCTGACTGAAGAACCGCTGACCGAGCCGGTGAGATATTTGTGCCCTTCATGACAAACGCTCCCTCCCATTTCCTTCAACATACTTATCAGAGTTTTGCCTCATCCTTCCCAGGTTGAAGCCGAGCAACGCACGCCGAGACAGACGGCAGACCCTGTGAGTACCTCCACGAACCTTGTGAATCGGCTGGACATTACACACCTTTGCCCGAGCTTTATCTTGTCGCATTTGTTTCTCAGACGCAGTTGCTGCACTCTCACTCGTTCACGAGGACCTCTCTGACTGAAGAACCGCTGACCGAGCCGGTGAGATATTTGTGCCCTTCATGACAAACGCTCCCTCCCATTTCCTTCAACATACTTATCAGAGTTTTGCCTCGTCCTTCCCAGGTTGAAGCCGAGCAACGCACGCCGAGACAGACGGCAGACCCTGTGAGTACCTCCACGAACCCTGTGAATCGGCTGGACATTACACACCTTTGCCCGAGCTTTATCTTGTCGCATTTGTTTCTCAGACGCAGTTGCTGCACTCTCCTCGTTCACGAGGACCTCTCTGACTGAAGAACCGCTGACCGAGCCGGTGAGATATTTGTGCCCTTCATGACAAACGCTCCCTCCCATTTCCTTCAACATACTTATCAGAGTTTTGCCTCGTCCTTCCCAGGTTGAAGCCGAGCAACGCACGCCGAGACAGACGGCAGACCCTGTGAGTACCTCCACGAACCTTGTGAATCGGCTGGACATTACACACCTTTGCCCGAGCTTTATCTTGTCGCATTTGTTTCTCAGACGCAGTTGCTGCACTCTCACTCGTTCACGAGGACCTCTCTGACCGAAGAACCGCTGACCGAGCCGGTGAGATATTTGTGCCCTTCATGACAAACGCTCCCTCCCATTTCCTTCAACATACTTATCAGAGTTTTGCCTCGTCCTTCCCAGGTTGAAGCCGAGCAACGCACGCCGAGACAGACGGCAGACCCTGTGAGTACCTCCACGAACCTTGTGAATCGGCTGGACATTACACACCTTTGCCCGAGCTTTATCTTGTCGCATTTGTTTCTCAGACGCAGTTGCTGCACTCTCACTCGTTCACGAGGACCTCTCTGACCGAAGAACCGCTGACCGAGCCGGTGAGATATTTGTGCCCTTCATGACAAACGCTTCCTCCCATTTCCTTCAACATACTTATCAGAGTTTTGCCTCATCCTTCCCAGGTTGAAGCCGAGCAACGCACGCCGAGACAGACGGCAGACCCTGTGAGTACCTCCACGAACCCTGTGAATCGGCTGGACATTACACACCTTTGCCCGAGCTTTATCTTGTCGCATTTGTTTCTCAGACGCAGTTGCTGCACTCTCACTCGTTCACGAGGACCTCTCTGACCGAAGAACCGCTGACCGAGCCGGTGAGATATTTGTGCCCTTCATGACAAACGCTCCCTCCCATTTCCTTCAACATACTTATCAGAGTTTTGCCTCATCCTTCCCAGGTTGAAGCCGAGCAACGCACGCCGAGACAGACGGCAGACCCTGTGAGTACCTCCACGAACCTTGTGAATCGGCTGGACATTACACACCTTTGCCCGAGCTTTATCTTGTCGCATTTGTTTCTCAGACGCAGTTGCTGCACTCTCACTCGTTCACGAGGACCTCTCTGACCGAAGAACCGCTGACCGAGCCGGTGAGATATTTGTGCCCTTCATGACAAACGCTTCCTCCCATTTCCTTCAACATACTTATCAGAGTTTTGCCTCGTCCTTCCCAGGTTGAAGCCGAGCAACGCACGCCGAGACAGACGGCAGACCCTGTGAGTACCTCCACGAACCTTGTGAATCGGCTGGACATTACACACCTTTGCCCGAGCTTTATCTTGTCGCATTTGTTTCTCAGACGCAGTTGCTGCACTCTCACTCGTTCACGAGGACCTCTCTGACCGAAGAACCGCTGACCGAGCCGGTGAGATATTTGTGCCCTTCATGACAAACGCTCCCTCCCATTTCCTTCAACATACTTATCAGAGTTTTGCCTCATCCTTCCCAGGTTGAAGCCGAGCAACGCACGCCGAGACAGACGGCAGACCCTGTGAGTACCTCCACGAACCTTGTGAATCGGCTGGACATTACACACCTTTGCCCGAGCTTTATCTTGTCGCATTTGTTTCTCAGACGCAGTTGCTGCACTCTCACTCGTTCACGAGGACCTCTCTGACCGAAGAACCGCTGACCGAGCCGGTGAGATATTTGTGCCCTTCATGACAAACGCTCCCTCCCATTTCCTTCAACATACTTATCAGAGTTTTGCCTCGTCCTTCCCAGGTTGAAGCCGAGCAACGCACGCCGAGACAGACGGCAGACCCTGTGAGTACCTCCACGAACCTTGTGAATCGGCTGGACATTACACACCTTTGCCCGAGCTTTATCTTGTCGCATTTGTTTCTCAGACGCAGTTGCTGCACTCTCGCTCCTTCACGAGGACCTCTCTGACCGAAGAACCGCTGACCGAGCCGGTGAGATATTTGTGCCCTTCATGACAAACGCTCCCTCCCATTTCCTTCAACATACTTATCAGAGTTTTGCCTCATCCTTCCCAGGTTGAAGCCGAGCAACGCACGCCGAGACAGACGGCAGACCCTGTGAGTACCTCCACGAACCCTGTGAATCGGCTGGACATTACACACCTTTGCCCGAGCTTTATCTTGTCGCATTTGTTTCTCAGGCGCAGTTGCTGCACTCGTTCACGAGGACCTCTCTGACCGAAGAACCGCTGACCGAGCCGGTGAGATATTTGTGCCCTTCATGACAAACGCTCCCTCCCATTTCCTTCAACATACTTATCAGAGTTTTGCCTCATCCTTCCCAGGTTGAAGCCGAGCAACGCACGCCGAGACAGACGGCAGACCCTGTGAGTACCTCCACGAACCTTGTGAATCGGCTGGACATTACACACCTTTGCCCGAGCTTTATCTTGTCGCATTTGTTTCTCAGGACGCAGTTGCTGCACTCGTTCACGAGGACCTCTCTGACCGAAGAACCGCTGACCGAGCCGGTGAGATATTTGTGCCCTTCATGACAAACGCTTCCTCCCATTTCCTTCAACATACTTATCAGAGTTTTGCCTCATCCTTCCCAGGTTGAAGCCGAGCAACGCACGCCGAGACAGACGGCAGACCCTGTGAGTACCTCCACGAACCCTGTGAATCGGCTGGACATTACACACCTTTGCCCGAGCTTTATCTTGTCGCATTTGTTTCTCAGACGCAGTTGCTGCACTCTCACTCGTTCACGAGGACCTCTCTGACCGAAGAACCGCTGACCGAGCCGGTGAGATATTTGTGCCCTTCATGACAAACGCTCCCTCCCATTTCCTTCAACATACTTATCAGAGTTTTGCCTCATCCTTCCCAGGTTGAAGCCGAGCAACGCACGCCGAGACAGACGGCAGACCCTGTGAGTACCTCCACGAACCTTGTGAATCGGCTGGACATTACACACCTTTGCCCGAGCTTTATCTTGTCGCATTTGTTTCTCAGACGCAGTTGCTGCACTCTCACTCGTTCACGAGGACCTCTCTGACCGAAGAACCGCTGACCGAGCCGGTGAGATATTTGTGCCCTTCATGACAAACGCTTCCTCCCATTTCCTTCAACATACTTATCAGAGTTTTGCCTCATCCTTCCCAGGTTGAAGCCGAGCAACGCACGCCGAGACAGACGGCAGACCCTGTGAGTACCTCCACGAACCTTGTGAATCGGCTGGACATTACACACCTTTGCCCGAGCTTTATCTTGTCGCATTTGTTTCTCAGACGCAGTTGCTGCACTCTCACTCGTTCACGAGGACCTCTCTGACCGAAGAACCGCTGACCGAGCCGGTGAGATATTTGTGCCCTTCATGACAAACGCTTCCTCCCATTTCCTTCAACATACTTATCAGAGTTTTGCCTCGTCCTTCCCAGGTTGAAGCCGAGCAACGCACGCCGAGACAGACGGCAGACCCTGTGAGTACCTCCACGAACCCTGTGAATCGGCTGGACATTACACACCTTTGCCCGAGCTTTATCTTGTCGCATTTGTTTCTCAGACGCAGTTGCTGCACTCTCACTCGTTCACGAGGACCTCTCTGACCGAAGAACCGCTGACCGAGCCGGTGAGATATTTGTGCCCTTCATGACAAACGCTCCCTCCCATTTCCTTCAACATACTTATCAGAGTTTTGCCTCATCCTTCCCAGGTTGAAGCCGAGCAACGCACGCCGAGACAGACGGCAGACCCTGTGAGTACCTCCACGAACCTTGTGAATCGGCTGGACATTACACACCTTTGCCCGAGCTTTATCTTGTCGCATTTGTTTCTCAGACGCAGTTGCTGCACTCTCGCTCCTTCACGAGGACCTCTCTGACCGAAGAACCGCTGACCGAGCCGGTGAGATATTTGTGCCCTTCATGACAAACGCTCCCTCCCATTTCCTTCAACATACTTATCAGAGTTTTGCCTCATCCTTCCCAGGTTGAAGCCGAGCAACGCACGCCGAGACAGACGGCAGACCCTGTGAGTACCTCCACGAACCTTGTGAATCGGCTGGACATTACACACCTTTGCCCGAGCTTTATCTTGTCGCATTTGTTTCTCAGGCGCAGTTGCTGCACTCCGCTCCTTCACGAGGACCTCTCTGACCGAAGAACCGCTGACCGAGCCGGTGAGATATTTGTGCCCTTCATGACAAACGCTCCCTCCCATTTCCTTCAACATACTTATCAGAGTTTTGCCTCATCCTTCCCAGGTTGAAGCCGAGCAACGCACGCCGAGACAGACGGCAGACCCTGTGAGTACCTCCACGAACCCTGTGAATCGGCTGGACATTACACACCTTTGCCCGAGCTTTATCTTGTCGCATTTGTTTCTCAGACGCAGTTGCTGCACTCGTTCACGAGGACCTCTCTGACCGAAGAACCGCTGGCTGAGCCGGTGAGATATTCGTGCCCTTCGTGACAAACGCTCCCTCCCATTTCCTTCAACATACTTATCAGAGTTTTGCCTCATCCTTCCCAGGTTGAAGCCGAGCAACGCACGCCGAGACAGACGGCAGACCCTGCGAGTACTTCTACGAACCCTGTGAATCGGCTGGACATTACACACCTTCGCCCGAGCTTTATCTTGTCGCATTTGTTTCTCAGACGCAGTTGCTGCACTCTCACTCCTTCACGAGGACCTCTCTGACCGAAGAACCGCTGGTTGAGCCGGTGAGATATTTGTGCCCTTCATGACAAACGCTCCCTCCCGTTTCCTTCAACATACTTATCAGAGTTTTGCCTCGTCCTTCCCAGGCTGAAGCTGAGCGACGCACGCCGAGACAGACGGCAGACCCTGTGAGTACCTCCACGAACCCTGTGAATCGGCTGGACATTACACACCTTTGCCCGAGCTTTATCTTGTTGCATTTGTTTCTCCGGTGCAGTTGCTACACTCGCACTCTTCCATGAAGACGTCTCTGACCAAACAGCCGGTGAGATGCCCATGCCCTTAATTATTTAGATTTTCTCCATTTTCGGCGGGTACATCGATGCTGATCAGAAAAGCTCCTTCTTACCCGTCTAATTATGCGAATGTTTAGGGGTAGTTTTTCATAGAACTAAAATTGGCATGTTAGTGATGAAATATGTGCTGCCATGTTTACCTAAAGCTTTTTCTTACAAGTTGTCATTGCTCAGTATCCTCCTCATAGAAGTTTGTTGCCTGAATGAAACAATCTGTGCTACCATAGTTTTTTGTGTTGATTTTGTGACAATTTGGTAGAGTCTACCAAATTGTTTCTAACCAGAAATGGCCTACTGCTTCGCAATGCACCACAAACACTGTCGCCCTTCATTAAACATTCGGGCTATTTTCCACCCCAAAGCTTCGTCTTCGCGTTTAGTCTACAAACTTAGCAAATTTGTCGACATATCTTTGATTGGCTGCATAGCAGGACATTTATTGCATTAAAGGAGCTGGGCAACAGTTTCAGTGCTTTGCTTAAATAATTTGGGAGTTGGTGTCTCGACCTTTCTGAAGTAAAGAACAAAAAACCGCTTTTGCCTGCATGTCCTAGTTTTTATTTTAAAAATGGACAAAGACTGAGGTTTCCGGCACCCCTCAACTCCTTCACCATCTTCCGAATCACGTGCACTGTGAAATGAATGGGGGACGCGTGGGATTCCCGTGAACGCCACGCGTCCCCAAGAAGCGCGCCTGCACAGCGCGCTTCTTGGGAGCCGTTCGGCCGCCCCGCCATCTCCCGTGTCACAACAGCCGTCGTCGTCTTACCATTTGTGATTATCGTCTCTCGGAGTTTCTTCCACACTACAGACAGAACGTGCGCAGACTTATGCCGCAGTTGTTCAGACATCATCAAATGTCGTAGACACCAAGACGTGGTGAAGAGTACGGTGCAGACGACATTGCGCCTAGCACCTGTCATTATGTAGAGGAACACGTGACATCTCGTACCACGTGATGGCCATGTTCTTGGCAGCCCGAGGCCAATGCTGCCAGGCAGAGCCGAAGTTTCGGTTTCAATTTTTGCTCGTGTTTAAAATTTGATTTAAAAATATATATGCCATTTTTCGCGAAGCAAATGATGTAGTGTCTTTTACTAGGGCTTTTTAATGCAAAATCACTCATTATCCCGAAATCTTCAGAATTGAGCGGAGTTGCCCTTTAAGCACGCTTTTGCAAGGGCTGGGCCATGAAAACAATTAGTCTTGCAAAATGGCTTCAGGATGTGACTTGGCAATGAGAGAACACTGCGGCAAGCGTGACCGAGTTATCATTACTTTTATGGGACCTGTGAGTGAGCGGTACCTATAGTCGGTGACAGGTCAAGAACGAAGTGGAAGCTCCTCCCACCCCTTTCCACTTTAGTAGTGCGAACGATGGAGAGGAGGCGACCTCCTCTCCACCGTTCGCTCCGCTGAAGTGGAAAGAGGTGGGAGGAGCTTCCACTTCGTTCTTAACCTGTCACCGACTGTAATTTGGACATACCTAGTGTGTATATATAATAAAAATTCCAGTGTTACTTGTGTAACTACAAGAGATTTTTATGTGCTTTCTATCTGCTATAGGGGGGGGAGGGGGAGGTTGAAGACACAATAAGTTGTTTCACAGCTTTTTCTTTTTCCTCTGTTGTAGCTTATAAGTGATTAAATTAAAGTAGTTATTATTTTTGATCCAGGTGTCGCAACGGGACCAGTCGACGCAGTGGGAAATGGACCCATATGATGACCATACATACTGCCAACTTCCGAGGATTGGACTGCGGCGCCCTTCAATGTCGGAGAATTTAAAGGGCGACGACATTCAGTTTTACACTGGTATCTCCAGCGACGTTTTCAGACAGCTGGCAACTGCAGTGTCAGCACTGGGACCTGTCAGCAGCAAACTTTCCACCACTGACCAGCTCCTCATGTGCCTCATGAGGCTACGTCTAGGTCTGCTGTATGGCCACTTGGCTAGAATTTTTGAAGTGTCCGTCAGCACAGTCGGAAATATAGTGAAGACCATGATGGCGCTTCTGAAGAAGGTGATGAAGCTGGTGGTTGTCTGGCTCTCGAGACCCCAGATACAAAACAGCATGCCACAGTCATTCATTGAGAATGGCTTTGGTAAAACAACATGCATTGTTGACTGCACAGAAGTGTTCCTTCAAAGGCCGACAAAGCTGATGTCGAGGGCACAGACATACAGCGCGTACAAAGGACACAACACAATCAAATTTCTCACTGTCATTGCCCCAAATGGTCTTCGAATGTTCGTCTCGAAGGCTTATGGCGGGCGTGCCTCCGATAAGTTTATCACAGCTGCTGACTCGGGTGTCCAGGATTACTTTTTTCCTGGCGACGAGATCATGGCCGACAGAGGCTTCTCTCTGGACCGTGACCTGGAGGTCCTTGGTGTCAAGCTGAATGTTCCTGCCTTTACTAAAGGTATTTCTCACAAGACAGCTGGTTAAATCTGAAGAGCTTAATCTAATTTTTTGTTTTTTGATTGTACAGGGAAAGCACAGCTCAGCGAGAGAGAAGTAACAGGAACTCGCCGGATCGCCTCGGTTCGTATCCATGTGGAACGTGCCATCAATCGTATTAAGACCTACCGGATATTCAAACAAGCACTGCCAATCAGGTCAAAGAAGATGATTAGCGATATGATTTTTGTGTGTGCGGGATTGTGCAATCTCAAGCCTGCTCTCATTGCCAGCACTTCTGAAAAATAATTGGACCGTAGACTTATGTTGACCCAAGCAGCCCGCCAGTCCTGAATCAGTATCATTGACCTTGGAGGACTGGCATGAGTTAGGTTAGTTACTCACTCACCACAGATTGTAAGTTCTATTCAGCTCTGGGCTGGACGACAGCCCAGCCCCGAGCAAAAACATTTTAATTAAGAACAATTAAATTTTTGTCAATACATGAAGGAAAAGTTATTAGAATAAAATGAAAAGCTTCAGATAATTACATTAGAGTGGTCACCCATATGTCGCCCATATCATTATTATAATCATGAAGCGTTGTAAGGGTGCATACAAATTAAAAGAAATAGAAATGAAGTCTTCATTTTTAACCGATCATCACCGCTTTTAGCATCCGTACAAAACAAATTGCCAAAGACACCAATTTTTGTAAACTAAATAGACGCCGAAAAGCATTCACTGGTTTCGAATAGAGAAACAATGGAGAACCTTCTCTAACAGCATGAGGTGGAACACACAAATCTTTATCACTCTAACCAAAAGAACACACAAAACATCTTCACTCAGGTCCAGTTCTGGCCAGGAAACAAGGCAGAAAGTAATGGTTACATACTGGTCTCTAGGCCTGCGGTACCTACATTGCACTGAGCTGCCTATATCGTCCTTCAATCGTCAACAGTCCTTGCTCGTACAGCCTCTCAATGCGTGGCAGCATTTCGGTGAAGTAGAACCTTCTCATTCTTGGTATGTTGTTTGTGATATACTCTTCGTTAAGCTTCACTTTCACGACGGTTTCACTTTTAATGCTCCAGATGTAGAAGAAGCAGGTCTTCTTCCCTGTGCAAAGCATCTGGAATTGCACTTGTGCATAGAATCTGTTATGTCCGTTTTGAAGCAGGTCATACACTCTGTCCCCTATTAGCTTCAAATCGTACTTGGCTGGCGTTTTGAGGCAGTCGTCCGTATCTGGGCACTTGATTTCAAGAAGCGCATCACAGTCTTCAATGATGCCGTCTGGACTGGCAGAAAGCCACGGCATGTGGCTGCAGATAACCGTTCCGCACTGGTTGACACTCAGCTTATAGTCTCGCACAAATTGAGCTCGTGCGACAGGCTCGTAGATCTGTCCATGGCGCGTGGATGCATTTCCTGCAAATTTGGGGCACACTACACTTGATGCAGATTTCTCCAACGATGTTGTTGGGCGAATGGGCACCACCTTGACTTTGGAAGCGGTGAGCCTAACCCGTCTTGCTATGTGCCAGAGGGGTGTGGCCGACTGCAGCCTTGTCTCCTCCTCAAGGAGGACTGCTGCTGCAGGGCTCAGCATCACAAATTTTTCATAGAAACTGTTGCAAGCAGTACAGCTTCCAGGAAGGCTGGCAACATCTTCGTGGCTAGTGTGATCCCCAGTTCTGTCTTGTGCCACCTCGTTCCGTTGCTTGCGTGCTGGTGCATTGAGGGACTGGTACAGAAGTGTTCCTGTATGAAATATAAACATAAAAATTATGACTAGGCTCACTGGATATTTTTTTTATATAAGGAAAAGAGAGTGTTTTTTTTGTGTGTGCTGGTGGTTAAAGACGAACAGTATTTGTGCACCTGCAGAACTTAACAATCTAGCCGAAGACCTTCCTAACCTATTAACCGGAAAGCAAATTAAAGAGTTCTGCCATTCCATCAAGTAGAGCTAAAAAGAAAATCACACTGCATGTTAGTGTTTTTCAAGATAATGATTAAATATGGTGGTTCCTAGATGTCTATTGTTTGTACACTCTTAATGTTTGATCACATTGCATGCTTTGTTATACTCTGTCATATGGCAGAGTTTGTGTATGATGTACTATCGTGAACAATATGAATGGGATTGCTGGAGTGCGTAACCTTGGGTACATGCTGCACTACCTCGAGGCCAATAAAACAGCGGAGTGAACGAAGAGAACAGATGGGCTGCAATAATCAGCACTGAAGTAAGTGCACACTTTTGCAGCCCCCTTCCACTTCACAGTTTTACCAGCCTCGAGGTAGCACCGCTTGTTCCAAAGGTCACTTGCTCTGGCGTTCCCAGCACATACTATTCACAATAGTTCATTGCGTGTTTGATGTCACATTGTGCACATATTTGCATTTGTATAATATTGCTATGTTTTCATGTGGAATTCAATTGTTTTTTGTCGTCATTTTGAAACTTGCATATCTACTGCTCAAAGCCGCATACAAGCGTACTACGCTTCAGTTGGCCTGTGGCTTCCGATTTCATTGTTTTCCTGAATAATCCTTATCCTGATCTGTACATTGTGTAAAATAAAGTGAGCAATGCATTCTGGTGATGCCTCTTTCAGATGACTTCTGTTAAATAATATTATAGTTTTACACAAACAAAGCATTTGATGAGAAAACATACCCGGAACTTGGAAAAGCCCTGGGTACGGCGAGTTCTCGTGAAGAGATCGTAGCTGGGCAGCGTCCATCACAGTCTTCAGAGGCCTTAGCTGGCTAGCTTGGGTAGGTTCATCCACGGTCCTTTTTTCAAGCTTAAATGTGATCTCACTTAGCCTCCCAGGCTCTACATTTCGCTTCGTACCCTTGTTCCACTGTGCTTCATTGTCTGTGCAGCTGAGGCCTGTCATGCCTCGGGCAACAGCCAGGTCTACTTTCCACAAAACTGCACCGACATGGCTGCACACTCTAGCCTGACCTGCCATGCAAGTGCAGCCAGCCGTGATCACTTCTCCAGTGTTCTTCGCACACACCCACACATTTTTTGCAGGATTGTTTACTGCCTGTGATGGCTTCACTTGGCCTCTGATGTAAGTGATAGCCTCGTTTACCTGGTGCACACTCAGGGCCCCGACCCACCCACACTGCAGATAGTTGTATGATTCGAGGCTCTTGAAAGCTTTAACATCCTTGAGGTCGCATGCTTGTGTACTAAGTAAATAGTACACAATGTCAGCCTGCCTGATACCAGGCCACAGTCTGATGTCGTCAATCCACGTAGTGACGTCTTCGGGGTGAGCGTAGTACTCGCCATCTGAAATGACAGTGGAGGCTGCATGTTACATAATATACACAACGGTTGCTTATAACTACAAATCACTATTTGTAACTTACCCCAAGTAAGAGATTAGTTGAAGGGTTGCACACTGGGCACATACCAAATGTTTCCAAATTCTGATTTGGCCTAACGAAATGCTGGTTGTTGATTTTACTTTTACCATCAATATTTGTGAGCGTCAAAACACCCACTGCGGTTCAAAAAAAATGGAGAAGTTAGTTTGATAAGATCTTGACACCTGCAGAGTGAGGATCGGGCTCTGAAGATCCCTCACACTTTTCATCACAAATGCGCGACTTTCTTAAATCGTTCACGTTTATAGCGAAAGATTACGCTGCGAAAGCATGTTTCCACCGCACGAGCGTCTGTCCGTGCTCTCTTACACGGCGCACATGCTTGTACTGAAAATTCTACAAGCGATACCTGCGCTACGTCGCATTCTTTAACACTGCGCTAACTGCTACTGTTTATAAAGCGCAAAGTAAACAAACATTCGCGGGTTTGAAGAAGACATGTTACATATATCGCGTTCGCATATCCATACGCGTTGGCCGGTAAAGCAGCAGTCGGTTTTCGCCGAGCGTCGCGACGGCCGGTGCTACTGATGTCGTCGGCCGGTAGTTGAGAGCTTCCCTGAGCAAAGCCGTTGCCCTAAATGACATGTGTGGTTGCCAATTGTTGTGCCTAAATAAAAAGTATAATCCTGCAGCTCGAATTAAATTTGTGGAACAGTCGGTGGCCGAGTGTTCATCGCGTAATCAACACTGCGTGCTGCACGTTAATAACGTCACTGCACTGGCCAAATGCCGCGTTTGCCAAATTCAAATGGCCTACCTAGAGTGAATAGACAAGTCGTTCCCCTTGATGGCCGAGAAATTCGCCCATCGGCCTACCCATTTTTCAATCCCCTACTTCGCATTGCAACTCACCTCTAATCAGTACCGGCGGCTTCGGCGGTTTCGACGGCGGCGTGATAGCCGCTCCGGCAGTCCCACGGGCGGACGCCATCCTTCCGAAAGCGTAAAGAACAACTTATATCCGGACTAGAAAAATCCAGGGTAGCGAAAAGATGTATAAAAAATAAAATAAACAGTTCGTCCAATAAAATATGGGGAAAACAGCTCGTGGAAACGCGCTGTAGCACAGGCCGTTCAGGCAGATTCACGCATGGACACTCGTCGCCCACAGCTCGGCATGGCGCTGACACCGGGCAGCCACTAGAGGTCGCGGTAGACGGCTATGGCCGCTCCCTATCGGCTAAAATTGCAAAGGTCGATAGGTCGCTTAAAATAACCGTCATTGGTACAATTTTGCGTCACAGTATTAAGAGTTAAATCGTAGTTGTGCCCTTGAACTCAGGAATTAATTACAGTGCATAAAATCATAGAAGGGGCACGTCGTTTCTATAAACTATATGTAGGGTCATTCGTTTTTTGATAAAACCCGTAATTTCCGGATATTTACACCCCGGACAAGTTCCTTGAATATCTGGTTAAACCCAATTTTTCTTCGAATTCGAAAATTGAATTAAAACACTTTTTTTCAAATTACTCTGTTCCAAAAATATTTTCTAGGATGTTACGGACGTGTGCGCTGGCTTCCGCACCTCGGAAACAATTTTCTGTTCTTTTAGATTCAGTGGACTGCAGTGACATAAATCGGGTTCTCAAATATTCCCTTTATGTCCATTATGAATTTTACTTGGCCCTTCATATTGTCCCGCATCAACCAGCGAAAAAAAGCCGTTTACAACTCCCTGTAACGCCGAATTAGAGCGCAGCTCTTGAGGAGGAGGAGGGAAGGGTACTGGGGGGGTGGGTCGAGTGACCTGGGCGGGGGGGGTCACGTGACGATGCCGATGCCGGTGACGTCATCAGTGACGTCACTGATGACGTTATCAGTGATAATGACGATGACGATGCGGATGCCGATGACGTCATCACTGACGTCACTGATGGCGTCATCAGTGACGATGACGACGCGGATGCCGATGACGTCATCAGTGACGTCACGCGTCCCATAATGCACCGCGCGGTTATGCCGACGGCGACGGCGACGCCGACGCCGCTCAAGCCGGGAACGGGCGCCTAAGAGCTGCGCTCTAAAAAAGAAGTGTGGGAAACTACGCATTTTAACTGTACGTAAGCTGTAATGCTGACAGAAGATCTCAATTCAGATACTGTCCGGGAATCGGACAGGTCTAAAGGCTCGTTCACCTCTTGCAACCGAGTACGACCGAGAGAAACAGAACCGGTTATTAAGCCTCTTGCGACGTCTTAAAACCAGGTGCGCTGCTGCGGAGCTGGTCCTAAGAAGTCGTAAAAGGATTAAAAACCGGTCTGGTCTCTCTCGGTCGTACTCGGTTGCAAGAGTGTGAACGAGCCTTAGGAGGGAGGCATACGCTCCGCATGCAGATTATTATGTAAGCAAGAAAAATTTATGCAAAATTAAATAGCCCATGTTTCAATGCTATCTCTTGTACCCACCTCTCCGAGACCGCCCACTCGGCGCATAACTGTTGATGACGCCTTGGAAGCCGTTTCCCGTATCAAGCGTCCTAAGGTCCTGGTCCTGACGGGATCCTCCCTTTGATCTTCAATCCCACAGCTCCCCCCATAGCTCATTTTCTCTGCTCTATGTCTAAACAAATTCTAGACCTGAGTTAGACCCCTGATGCATGGAAGATTGCATATATCACACCTGTTCACAAGGGTCATGGTGTCCGTTTGGACCGAGTATCGTCGTACAGGCCCATTGCCTCAACCTTCATCACCTGTCGCACCTTCGACCGAATTCTGAACACCAAGATTCACACCCACCTTGAGGAGCATGACCTATCACGGTTTTCGCCGCAGTCTCAGTTGTGAGACTGCTTTGCGAGCACTTGTACACACAGCGCCCACTACTCCTAACGAGCTCGTTCAGCTTAACCTGTCTCGTGCCTTCGAACGTCTGCCAGACCCTGCCCTACATAGCAGCATTGAGATCAAGGGCATCACCGGTGCTACACTATCATGGCTCGGGTCCTTTGTCAGCAACAGGACCCAGCGTGTTGTCTACCGCGGTGCAACATCTGCGAGTACAACCATCCTGGCTGGGTTATCCCAGGCGTGTGTCCTCGGGCCGACGCTTTTCACGATCTACATTGACAGCATCACCAAAAACTCAGCTGCTTCCCTTTGTCGTATGTTGACGACTTGACCCTGCTTCATCCCATTCATAGCCCCGCAGACTACGTGTCCCTCCAGCCTGACATCGACATATGTCATCGCTGGACTGAGGAACACATCCTGCCTGTCAAAGTTGACAAGTCCCGCGCAATGACATTTACTGGGCTCTGTCGTCCCCGTAAAACACCCGCACTGTGTCTTGGGGATCGGGAAATCCGGCGTGTGACCTCAGCGACTGCGCTTGGCGTTGAACTTGATGCACCACTGTCATTCACAAGACAGGTCCAACGAACTGTCGCCGAACCACGACGAATGCTTGGTTTCGTCACCCGCACAACCTCCGGCATGCCACTTAATGCGGTTAGGCCGCTCTACAAAGCCCTAGTATACCCACGCGTGAATACGGTTGTGCCATCTGCCTCCCTATTCGGCAGCACTCCGAGCCAGACTCGCTAACGTACAGTGTCGGGCTGCATATACCTTTTATAGTCGCTGTACACTCAAGACACAGCGCCTCTCTTACACACAAATCACGACCGACAGCCTGATGCGGTGTGCCTCGTAACAGTCGCTTACATCTAGGGTGCAGGCCGCCACGATCCGCCTGCTATGCCAACTCCAAGCACCTAGGCACCAAACCCTAGTGGACGCTTACGTTTAAACAGCCGTACTGGCTGCCCTTCAGCCCCTCTTTACCCGAACACAAAGGCACGGCTCTTCTTGACTGCCGCGAGCTGTCGCTTTATGGCGGTAGTTGCCCTCACAGTGACATTTTCCCCTGACTATCAAGCCTGCTTAGCGAGCGCGGTAGTCTTTGGCGTTACCTATGCCCCTTGTCGCCGCTGTCGGACTGCGGCTAAAGCTGGGGAAGGGGTGGGTGTTGTGCTCAATGGTGGGCCGGCTTGAGATTGTCTGGTGTCTTGCCTCGACAGTACAATATATTGGAGCCAGACGCAGCGCTGTCTTTGGCGGGCTCATGACTGGACCGGGCCGGCCGGCGCCTTGGTCGCCTTCCGTCAGGGGGCAGATGATGTATAGCCTGACCTCCCGTACCCGACATCCCTCCCCCTTTTTCTTCTTTCCTATTCCTCCTCTTCCTTTCATTCTTCTCGTTGACGCATATGTATGCGCTTACGGGCCCCAGGTTGGGTACACACGCCATTCCGGTATGGGCAGCATTGCCTTTCGTGACCCTGTACGCCTGAGTAATCCCGCCTCCCCCTCCCCATTAAGTACGAATTAAGTATTAGTATATTTCGTACACTACTTTATTAAAAAAATCTCTGAATTCAAACCGATAAATTGTTCGTTATACTCGTATATTTCTATATATAAATTTAAAAAAAAACGAATTTCATAACTAATTAACTACAAAGACAGATTCCTCCCGAATTACCATTTTGGATCAAAGTGCCCGATTTCTATCCCCGATTTTGATCATTATGGAACCCGAAAACAAAAGACCGTACGCATATATCGTGAACTATAGTTTACGAAATACGTTTCACATATATATATATATATATATATATATATATATATATATATATATATATATATATATATATATATATATAGATATATGATGACGACACAACTGAGCTAAAAACAATAAAATATTCAAAATGCCACGAAAGTTTTAGGTCAAGCACCTTCATCTGTCTTTTATAGAAACATTAAGCTGCAGTCACAACACTTGCTTTCCTAACCAAAATTATTTACCGCCAGCGTCATGATGCGGGGGAAGAATCATGCAGAAAAGAGTGATCGAAATTTTTTACTCTAATCTATGAAGACCTTCATACTCAGATCGAATCTGGCGTAAAATAGCGCTTACCCAAGTGAAATTTTTCTTTTACAGGATAAACTGATATAGCGTGGCAGTTGGGGCTTGTTCTTGACAAGATGCCGCTAAATTAAATTTGCAAATAAGCTTCATCAACCTTGCTAATTGATATTTTTGTTAATTAGAACAAAATAGTATTTTATGATCTACTCAACGTGGCAGCTGCTTAATAGACCATTTGATAAATCCTCTGAGGGCCCAAGCCCCCCACTTGAAGAATCATGGGAATGATGTTCCTTCAGTTAACTAGAGATCGGTGATTTCGACCAAATCTAAGATTACACACTTTTGAGTGTAATCCGGAGTCGCATCGAAAAAGCTTCGTGTAGACTGCAGAGACATGTCATATCGCTTTTAAAACTTCTCGCGAATATCAGCGTTTTTCGCACTGTGCATGCTATTCACCCTTCAACCTGGCTGAGCTGCAGAAATCTCTCAGAATATTATAATTTTCACGATTGTTGATCTATCAGGAATTGCTTAAAAAGCATAGACTTTACATGGCAAACCAGAATTTAGCTCGAAGTCAGCAAACTGTTTCTAGCCTTTTTAGTATTTCTAACTTAATACCAACGTCTTTGAAACAGTACGAGAATGATAATATTTTAAAAGATTTCTTCAGCTCAGCCAGGTTGAAGAGTAAATCGCATGCACAGTGTGAAAAACGCTGACATTGACGAGAAAGTTTAAAAGGGATATGACAGGTCTCTGCAATCTAGATGGCAGTTTTTCAGGATGACTCTGGATTACACTAAAAAATGTATGAGCATTCAATTGGTCGAAATTACAGATTACTGGAGAACTGAAGGAACACCGTTCCCATGATTCCTCGAGTGCGGGTCGGGGCGCTTGGGAGATTTAGCAGATGGTCTATTGGTCACTTTCTGACGGTTTGCGTGCGTAATCATCATTGCTCCGCCACGCGCCCCTGTGTACTTATTTTTGTCCAGCCCACAGACACATTACAGTCACATAATGCACGTAGGCCCACTATGTCAGAGTAAAAAATAAAGACATCTCAAATATACAGTGGAAGTTACGTTGTCCCGTGCCCAAACCACAAAAAAGTATATGAAAACGATGTCACTGGAAGGACTTTACAGTGAAGGGCAGCTTTGAGCGTGACTCGTCCTTTTTGCAGTCTTTGTTTCCTGTTTGATTATTTCTGTTAGTGTGGGCTTCCTGTAGCTATAGTCTTAACCGAAATAACGGACACCTTGACAGACCCATTCAATTCTAACGGCAGCTTCAGTCAGCCGTAGCGCCTCTCGGTGGAACTACACCTGCTCCTTCCTGAAAATAAGGTTTCGATGAGGGCAAAGAAATCCCTGGGGTTCGGGATTCCTCGGACTTGTATTCGACCGGCCCACCAACTCTGTATAGAGACTTTGGACAACTTTCCTCTCTCTTTATGTTGTTCGAAAAGAAAGCATTGCGGTAGAACTTTACGGACATCTCGCTGACCGTCTCGAAGAGCTGACAGCAGGTGAGTTGGGTCCGATAAGTCTCTGCCACGATGTCCATACTCTGCATCTAGATTTTATTGACGAAATAATCTCACTTGGGATATCTCACAACGCAAGAAAGGTGTGAACTGTGATTGGAATATTTTGAAGTTTAGAAATGATCAGTGTGCACAATGGCATTCCGGAAATTCATCCCCTTATTATTCTATAAAATGTAAACGCCCTAGAAGAATGACACCTTAATTTCCTTTAATTAAAGTATTTCCTGGAGACTGCGCAATCTATCGAATAATATCTAATGATTCAGACTCCAAGCAATTAGAACATGATTTGGATTCTATTTTTAAATGGTGTGAGCTCTGGTCAATGGAACTAAGCATTAACAACTGTAAACTAATTCTCATGGTCCGTAAGAATAATTTGCTTCTATTTATACCCTGAATAAAACAACACTAAAGCTCGTAAACTTCTATAGGTATTTACGAGTGATCCTAAGTTCCGATCGTTCCTAGGCCCTACATATAAAATATGTGACTAATAACGCTAACCGTATGCTTGGTTATCTTAAGTTTTTTTTCTCTTCGTCGTTAAAACTATATATTTACAAAACATTAGTGCGCTGAAAGCTCGAGTATTTAGCCTCTATTTGGGATCGCGGTACCGCGTACCTTACTGACCTACTCGATTTTAATTCAAAACAGACCCGAGAGTTTTATTCTGGGTAATTATAATCGCACTGCTTGCGTAACATCAATGAAAAACACATTAACCCAGTCTCGCACATCGCAGCGGAATATTGCCACGCGCTGTCTCCAAGCAAGCGCGTCCGTGGCCGAACGGTTGTCGTGCTTGACTCCCGCGCAAAGGGACTTGGTTCAATTCGTGGAAGTGGAAGTACCTTTTTTCTTATTTCTGTGAATGTAGCGTTCTGGTAAATTCGACAATCCTGTTGCTTATTGGAGGTTAGAATGTTCTACGCGCCGAACCTTCTATGCCGATTGTTCCAGAAACTCTCGCGTTTACAAAAGGTGCTCCGCTTGGCGAGCCCGGGTCAATCTCGCCATTTCGCCGACATCGACACCTGCGACGCTAATCTTCCTATTTTGTTTGGGGAACAAATTCGTTTCCCTAAACGTTTAGTTTCTTCAGTTATTCGCCGTCTTATCATCGGTCATTTTTGATAATATATAGTACGTGCTTGTCTTTTTCATAAACTTTTTCCGTCATAACACTGTACATACTGTGCTCAGAAATCAACTGACAACTCCACCATCCTTTGTTTCCACACGTTCGGATCACCGTCACAAAGTAGGTGTTTCATTTGCCATTATATAAAAACAATTTCGCATAATTTATTCCTAGACGGTTTCGCATGACTGGAACATCCACCTGCATCACTTACATCAATAGACTCTTTCCGAAATTCAGTTTAGCCACTTTGATAGCGATCATCACCAAGTGTGCATCATCTGCGTACATGCTAATGGTGGCCTTTTGATGGCTGGTGAAGGAAGAATTTGAAGACAGAAACCAATGCGGAGCCTGAGCATTTAGACTTTAGTTCGTGCATTGTTGTTGGTTGTCCACGTGACGTGACTTAGAAGCTTCTATGCGCTACTCATTTGAAGGTGTCATGTAAGTCTTTGGAATGCTGGGCTTGGGCACACCCCAGACAGCTCATGACAACAAAATGTTAAGTTTATCAAGAGGTCTACTCAATTATGAACGCCTCGTAGAGAGTGGTGGTTTCTTGACACCAACGAAACTGAAGTAAATAGAAATAACTGTACAGCGAAAAACACCGTAACTTTCGTACGGCTGCCGTTGAGGAATAGGTACCAGATTTGATCCACCATGAGCATACAATAATTTTAACTGATTTTTCAGCCACATGATGGGACTGAATTTGTGAAAGTGTCTATTGATGATTGTGTTCTTGTGTTCAAATGTACCCCACGGTGTTTTTCGAATAACTATTTAGTATTTCCCAGTGTTATTTTGCTTGTTATCCTACCGCTCGAGGCATTACAGAGGCATTACAGAGGAGATCCCTCTGTAATGCCTCTGGTCCTAAGGTTAAATAATAAATAAATAAAAGTACTTTTTGTTGTGCGCTCACACGCTCATGCCAACGTTCATTTCCCTTCTCAAAACGTTGGCGACGATCTCTTTCGCGATCGCCATCAAATGCCTCGTCATTTTTCCTTTAAAGGGCAATGAAATCGGGTGGAAATGTTTCTCGCTTTACACAGCTATGCCGCCAATAGTGGAACCCAAGTTATGCTCGCACGCAACGCCACTCACCAGGAAGCGTCTATGCCGCCGCGTAATTTCAATGATAAAAGCGGTCGTTTCCACTGATCTCTATTGTAGTAGGCTGGATTGCGGATCGGGAGCTCGTCATTGTCGCCACCGGCGGCCATTGCTTGACACCAGGCAATACACGCAAGTCCATGGGAGAAGCGCACAAAAGTAAGAATATTGAAGCATGTACGCTGTGCTCAGAGGCGAATATGTTATGGTGTGCTGCGATCCTTATGTCGAGTGTTTGGAGATCGAATCGGTATTCGTCAAACGTTCGAACGCCGATTAAAAATATAAAACGTGCCGGAGCCCCTACCGCTGAGCTGGCAAGCTTGCTCTCGTAGTGGAGTAAACAAAGAAACTTGCCGTCAATGAGACTGTCCTCGGGGAAGCCCAGAAGTTCATGAATGACAAAAAAGTCCCATCTTGACAGCGGCTTTCCGGGAGTGAGCGAGTTCCGTGTATTAAAGCCTTCCAGCTTGTCGTCTGCTTAACCCAACTCAGCGAAACCGCCACCGACTCGCGGTGTACTCTAGGTAACTCTCGCCTCATTGATCTACCCATTAGCAGAAAGAGGCCGTAATGGGAACGAAGTTGAAATATATTGAATATGAATATTAATTTTGTATTCATTCTGTATTATTTTGTCCACATTCCAAATACGCGCGTGAGGTATTTAAAATATATCAGAAAAGATATACCAAAAATATAATTCCTTCCACCTCAAGATGCCATTGTGTATTAAAACCGGCTGCACAACTTTTTGTTTGTCTTGGTTAGTAAATGGCGTCGTGTGGTATTTGAAGGCACTACTACATACTTTCCACAACTACACATTACAAAGGAAGACCAACACAAACATCATGACGCACTGAACACACTGAATCACTGTCTTGCTGACTGCTCTAGAGCCTTATATAGCCTACATATTGAGGATAATCATTTGGCCGGTGACCACCTCTGCACTTGTTAAGGTTCCAAGTATTCGATCTTCTCCTCGGGAGTCTGTGAAAGGGGATACAGTGTTTTGAAGTTCGTGGACGATATCTCTTATTAAAAAGCATTTGTACAGCTAATAATAATTCGGCGCGGTCGCTAAAACAATATCCACAAAAATGGCTCCTAGAAAAAAATGTTATTGCTTCTCTGCATAGCACTACTCAGGACAAAGCGAGTCAAGGCAGTTTCTTCACTTTAATATAGTTATTTTGCTTTTATTTACTACTTGACTATTTAATATGGTCATTAACGTGACTATATTAAAGTCACTACTCACATCACGTACAATGGTGAGTAATCGGCGACTCCAATTCACTATAGGTGGCGCCACTGGTTTTCCAAGATGGCCGGTTTAGTGAGGGTCGGAGGTGCGTGCCGCTGCTGAGCCTGTCTAGTTTGCTGGCTTCATTGAGCGACACAAATTATTTCTGGTAATACTAGGGAGCTAGGTGTTATAAGCGCAGGTCACCTCGTTATCCTGAAAACAAAAACGGTATTTAGCGTAATATTTACGCCAGTACGCACATTTTAATTCTGGAGCGAAACCGAAACTTACCTTTATTTTGGATTTAATTTCTCGGTATCGGTCTTAATTTCAGATTCTTTCATAACTCAAAATGTGTCTCACACCCTAAATATTTAGTTAAAGAAGTTGTTCGCGGAAACGTTCGTCCCTTTAAAGACAGGGTCTTTCATACACGTTAGAGGTAACATATAATGCTGTAGTTGTTGAAAAATTCAGTCCGGATAGTTGTGCGTTCTTGCTACCTTTTCTGGCTCACATAATTGTCATATGAAACAATGAACTGCGGGCCTTTCAATGGCTTTTGGGGTACTTAGAAGATTAATTGCTTTAATATCTTTCCCAGAACAAGAATGACAGAATGAACCTTTCAGAAAAAACGGTAATGGTTAAATGGCGTATTTCTGTGATCGTAGCGTTAATTGGGGGCATACATTGCCGCGATTTGTATTAATAATAATATAAATATTAATATTGAGATATTTTGATACTCCATTTACAAGCTTTAAAATAATTAGTTGCTTATATGATCTAATTTCAAACACGCGAACAAGTATGACAATCTAAAGTGTGCTAATTATCATCATTGGTGCCAATTGCAGCATTTTTAATTACCAAGTTATAAAATAAATAAAGTCTAAAATCAATGACAAAACCCTAGCTAATGTGAGAAATTCATGTAAAATTAGATTAATGAAAATGCTATTAAAGTAGCGACTTTTGACGATCGGCAAAACTTCCAAAGTCGCCGCCAAAATCCTTCCAGGCCAAATCCCCCCCCCCCCCCCCCCGAGTAAAAAAATGGATTATCTTTTTAATTATTACTCTTTTTTTAACATTCATTTCCTTTCGTATTTGTTTGCCGTCGTTTTGCCATCCTCAGCCTTTCCAGTTCGAAGGAACGCCTACCTGCTTGCGCGTCTGCTCACTGCAGCACGTTTCGTTGGTGTTGGAAAACGGTGAAACAGTAGTGAGTTTTAGTATTGCGTGTACAAGCGAACGCAAGCGCTGTGTGTTTGCGTTAGCTTTGCATGTTCCACGCTGCGTATGCGCGGAACCCGAAATTGCGGTCTTGGATCGGAGCATGGCAACGATGCGCGCGTGAAACGTAAAGCAAGCCACTCTAACGCAAACGCACAGCGCTTGCGTTTGCTTCTATATGCGCAATACTCAAACTCTCTAATAAGGTACAATCCCATACCGGCTGTAGCACCACGTTGGGACAGTGAAGAGTGTAGTTTGCATTCGGAAACGACATTTAGCGAGCCATGATCGCGAGCAGTTCCGCCGTGCCCGCTGAGCAGGAGAATCGGGGGACCCTCACTAGAGCGCTTCCCGTTTCCGCCGCGGGAGGGCGAGCGGCGAGCTGGAGACGCGAATACACACTCAGTGAACTAACATTGTGCTAACACAACCACGCCAAACATATCTGCTCACAGCACTCGCTGAAGCTTTCCAGCATCAGCAAGTGTTGTGGTTCTAGTTCCCGAACCCCGTTTGTGATTGGTGTGCGAGAAACTCATCAGGTGTGTTCTTGATAAAAAAAATGAAAACAATAACATAAACTGGGTTGATTTATCAGTGAGATGCTGCACATCTCAATTGACAAACTAACCAAATGTTGTATTTAGGCACTTCAGTGTAGTCCTCATCTGATTGAAGTGAACTTCTGATAGGCGAGCTTTTCAATACATTGGTAGTTTAAGTCAAACTACCAAAGTATTGCAGTCAAAAAGTACTTAGGGTATAACTAGGATTCGGAGTTTTCGGTTTAAACCGATAAAAACCGATAAAAGTACGCCGAATCCATTCTCGGAAATTCGGTTTTAACCGAAAAAGGTCAGTTTTTAGGTTCGGTATTTCCGATTTCAACCGATAAAAACCGATAAAAGTTCGTCGAATCCATTTTCTAAAATTCAGTTTTAACCGGAAAAGGTCACTTTGACCTTCCAGTCGTACCGCAGAGCCGTGGCGAAAAAGTGGAGCGACAGTGTCTATCGAAACGTGTCCGAATGTATGGGATGCACGGATGGCATCACGACGTTTTGGTTTAATGTGCGCATCATCGATTGGAACGTGAAGTCCGAAATGCCCCATGACTTGGCCATGTACGAGCGTGTTTTCAAACTCGTTGTAAGTAAGACTAACCTGATGCATGCTCCGCATGTTGTGTTGTGCTTCAAAACGTCGCACCGTGTCTCTTTTGGCGGTCATAATTGGTTGATTGCATGCACGTAGCGAGGATTTTGTTTCGGGGGGGGGGGGGCGCCCACGACAAAATGCTGTATGAGGGGAGGGGGAGAGGAGGCCCCAGCAAAGTGGAAGACTTCAGGGAAGGGGGGGCGGGGCCCGGGCCCCATGCCCCCCCCCCCCCTGGCTGTGTGCCTGGTTGATTGGCCGATTTTGGCTCAGGCAGCGCTTCATCTCCTCAGCCTGCCATTGTCCAGTGTTATTCTCGAAGCTCAGGGTCATATTAACAGGAAAGAAAGAGTGCGGATCAACGAGGAGAACCTGGGAAAGTACATGGGTGTGTACTATAATAAGATCACGTAATCCTGATGTACAGAAGGTGAAGTTCCATGTTTTTTGGGCATAGGCTTCATATCTGACTTGTTTGTACTTCTCTGTTTTTTTTCTTGTTTCTTTTACAGTTGCACACATTTGCCAAATAAAGTGTCCATTTCTTTTTCAATGTATCTGTGCCGTTATTTTTTGAGTGATCACAAATATCAGAGCTACAATGATCATCTGATCCGGTGTCCGTTGGTGTTTATTTTATATTCACCGAAAAAAGCCGATAAACTTTTGTGGGCATAAATATACGCCGAAAAAAACCGAAAATTGAATTTGAAAATAAACACCGAAAAAAGTACGCCGAATTTTGAAAAAATAGAATCCGAAAACGCGTAACCCTAGGTATAACACAACAGTATTTACTATTTCCAGGTAATTTAAGAGTATTCTGTGCATATTTTTGATCGTTGCATATTTACTAGGGTTGGAGTATATTTTGCATGATATAAATTAATATTTTAAGAAATCTATGTGAAAGGTATTTTGTGCCTACTAATTTAGTACTTACAGGTTTCAGAACGCATGATGAGTACTTCAATGTAGTTTAAATAAAAGTATTTTAAAAAAAGATTTTCAGAAATATGTTTTGGTACTTAGTAAAAAAAAGTGTATATTTTCGGTTTATTTTTTGTGTACTTACGATTACGAACTGTGCTTCAAATACACTCAAATTAGAATGTGGTATATCTCCAACGTCTTAATTTTCGCTAAGGGACACTACATCTTTCGCTCAGCGGAATCAGTCTCGACCACAAAATATTTATTTATAAGAACTGCGAGGGCTGTCAGTTTTAATGTTTGTACGCAAGCTATTTGACGGGCTTATCGAAAGCAGCCAGAAAACAGCTTAGAAACAGGGGAAACGGCACTTTCTTGTTTTCCCCATAGAGTCCCATGCATTTGGTGGTGTCAATCGATGGCCGCCGGGGGCGACACTCGGCCCCAGCTGCCGAGGCCGCGGTCAGCGTTCCAGTCTACTACAATAGAGATCAGTGGTCGCTTCCTTTCAGCCTCTCCTTCACAAAACCTGATAACGAAGTTGTGAAGATCGCATTGTTGGCGGTGTCAACAATGCGATCCTCGGAACTTTCAACAAAACGTTTGCTGGCTCGACTTCGCTTCCTGAAGCTCGCCCCCGTCGAGCTTCAGGAGGCGAAGTCGAGCCAGTAAACATTTTGTTGAAAGTCGAAAGCCTGTCTTGTCTGTTTGTCTTCAATGTCCCTCTTTCCTTATCTTAAAACGGGAGTTCAAGTTCGCGGAGTTTCATGTTCGCGGGGAGTTCATAAAATGCTCGCATTCAAGTCGCTACGATGAATCGCCGGCGCTCGCAGACTGCCAGTAGGCGGCAGCAAGGTTGCGATGCTGCGCGGGCGGTCGCTGACAGGTGCTGCGGCCTTGGGTTCGCCGAGCACTGGAACATTTTCGCAGGCTTTCGCAGGGCAAAGATTCTCAACGACAAAGCAGCGTCCTGCATCATCAGCAAGATAACGCTGCTCGAGAGTCCCACGCTGACATTTTATTGGAGCGAACGCGGACAGCCAGATCGAGGCGCAGTTGGCTCTCGCGTTGCGATTGGTGCGTCATTGCTCTGACTAAACAATTAACATGTGCATTGGCATTTCACACAGTTCTCTCGAGACTTCATGAGTGTCAAATAAACGCGTGTATTGTGCGATAGATTGTCGTGACAACAGAAGAGCTTACCCTGACAGGAATGTAAGCTGCGGTGCGGCGTCCAACGACACCCGCGTCGAGAACGCCGAAATATACACAAAACACATGTTGACAGCCGAAAAAAAATCTAATTAATATCGATAGGCACGCACCACCCTAGGTACGTCCTATTACCTCGCTTTCATGTGAATTCCACAAATAAGCAAGTGCTGTTGCTAATTTTTCTTCATTTTCTTTAAATTATGAGATAGTAAAGTCGTTGGAGCTTCTTGGAGCACACATCCCCACCATGTCGCATCGTGGTGCGCAGGGATTGTAATTGATGACAGTGCTATAGACTGAACTCACGAATGCAAAACGTATTACGGCAGAAATGTCTTAAACCATGTAATCAGAAATGCCGCAATGATCCCCAAATTTGAAGTTTAAAAATGCGAGCCCAACAGTGTACACATCATTTTAAATTTCTGGGAAAAAATCAGAAAAGAAATGTACAAATATTTGTTTATTTGTGGACATCGTGCGCAAAAAATATTCGTGGTTAATTCTTTATTTTAAGCTATTATGTGGGTTATACGGCGTAAAACATGGTATCCTCAAACTTTCCTTGTTTTGGGTCACTTCGGGTCTGGGCAGCTTCTTTGGAAGTCCAAAAGCTGGCTTTCCTGTTTACTCGGTGTTGACAGCAGAATGGACGCTAGCCTGTTTCACGCCAATCGTGTCTCCGGTTAGGGTCACGCGACTACAGACTCGAAGTTGGAGATAACGTAGAACACAGCACCTGCCTGAAGCCGAAAGCCACACATAGCATCCAGCGCACTATCAACCTTGGGTCGAACTTTTAAGAGGATACAAGTGACATATCCTCTCGTTTTGTTCATTGTTGGCATACCCCTAAGATTAGCCTTTGTGAGCGAACCCCGTTCTGACTTTGAAGGAGCTGCTGCCTTTCTACTCCTTCTCTCTTTTTCTCGCTCTTCCTAAGCTGAAAGCGTGGCAGAAGATGTGCACTCGCCGGACTAATCAACCGTAGACTTTTTATCGCTTGACTCCGCACTCTGTGCGTGGGTAACGGCAGAAGCGTGATCGCGTGGTTTGACGGATGACGCATTAGCCCTTGACAATCCTGAACGCCTCTTGCGGTGCGGACCTAGCATCGCGTGTGGTGCGGTCTGCGGGGCTGCTGTGAATTTCGCTTCAGTGGTAAATGGTATCTCGTTCGAAAAGTCCTACCGGTATGTCGGCAACAAGCGATTTCATCAAAGAAACCCAAGATATTCTTGTGATGCGTTTAGTGTTCGATTCGGCAAATGACAGCTGGTGCTACGTCGTGCTGAATCTTCACGGATCCCTTCCTTCTCGCTTTTGTGTTTGAGTGGTTGTTTGGCAGTGCCCGTGTCGACCTATATCTCGGATTACATCTTTCAAGGCCGGTATTTTCAACGTGAGTGAACTGCAACCTACTTGGCGACAAGTGACCCGTTCTTCTACTTATACTCTTCCGGATTACTTGTAGAATTAGACAGTGTCTATCTCCTGGCAGCCGGAAAAATAATTTCCGCGAAATTCTACCTTCAGTCACCTGCCATTAGCTGTCTGGAATCATGTGACAACTGTAGGTAGAATACTGACTTTTTTATTCTCTTTCCGTTTCGTTTTACGGCCACCTTTTCGTGGATACACGTTGCATGGTCAGACGTTTCGTCGAAATTAACGTGTCATTATCATTTGTCACACGAATTTCACGTTGTAGGGAC
The DNA here is from genome assembly GCA_037355805.1 of Ixodes ricinus. Taxonomy (NCBI): domain Eukaryota; kingdom Metazoa; phylum Arthropoda; class Arachnida; order Ixodida; family Ixodidae; genus Ixodes; species Ixodes ricinus. The sequence continues at coordinate 10,308 of JAZHYW010020996.1, read as the reverse complement.
ATTTCATCGCGCGGGTATTCCTGAGGCACGTACTCACGGACCCAGCCCACCCGTTCACACCGCTTCTTAATATCGGCAACGGCTCACTACAAAAAAAATGTATATGTATATTTGAGTTGTTTATGATACATCGCGTGTTGATGAAACGATCGGTCAGTGAGCTGATTGCACCGCCAATGAGTGGCGACTGCCGGGAGAATTTCGGGACAAAAATTCTGCCGGCTGCCGGGAGAATGAACATTCCCCAAGAATTATCACGGTTCTTGTTTGCTTTGCAACCTTTTCAGTTGTACAACAGCTGAGTAGTACTTCTTCACATATTACTGATTGCTTAGTTTCTACTTGTCTAGAGAATAGGCTGTGTGTGATAAACTTCTAGGAGATTTAAAAACCATTCCTTGTGTCTGTTTACCTACCTTCTCGCAAACACCTGGGCGAGTGAATACATTTTGCTGAAGGGTTCGCTAATTGTTTAAGATAGGTGTATCAAGTTCAAAACGTCTGAAATATGTTTGAGATGTCCAATCTTCTTTTATATATAAATACATGGTCGGCACTTTTTTTAAATAAAATGCACAGTGACAAAAATAATTTGTTGTACATTTCATACAATTGCGGTAAAAAAAAACACACCTATAGGCAGCTATTGGCTTCGAGCGGGACCGATTGGAGCGCCGCGATCGCTCGACCGCGTTGTATGACTAGGGATCACGTGATGAGGCAAGGTATTCGGGCTCGCTTTGCCTTGGTCGGTTTGGTTCTGTAATTTAGCGCGTAGCTGCAGAAATCGTTCGCCCAGTATTGTTTTACTGCTATTCGTGCTTGAAGGTTCGGCGTCGGGAACTTTTTAGCTCACGGAGCGATGATAGGGTACTGTTCCATACCGCAAGGCCGGAGCTACGCGACCGATCAAGGCGTCAGTTACCACGTCTACCCCAAGGAGAAACGGCTGCGGCATGACTGACTTGTGAAACTGAGAATGGGAAATAAAATCGAAGAGTTAGACAATGTGCAGCAAGCACTTCCGAGATTAGGACTTTGAGCACGCAGTTGGATGGCAGATGTCCGATAAGTGCTCTGAAATCATTTTCGTGAACCTACCCCCAACGGTGTTGGCGCAAGATCGACGCTCGCTCGAATTTTGTCCGTACAGGTTAGTGACAAGTACAAAGAGTTATCACAGTGGGGAATGTCGCAAATTCGTGCATCTGAACGTGATTAGTTTTCACAAAATACAATATATGAAAGCCGTGCTTTGTAACCACGGATTTCTTTCGCTGCTAAGTCAGCCCCACGCTCGAACTCGACCGTGATTGATAAGTTTATTGCGATTGCTTTTGACAGGCTGGAAAAAAGAAGACTCACCGTGCCGTCTCAGAATCTACCTGTACGGCCACTTGACAAGCCTCTGAAGGAGCGAGCAAGTTTGAACAGAAGCAAACATTGGAGTGAGTGCTCGCGTTTGTAGGGTACATATCGGATCCTAATCATTGGAAGCTGCGTTAAGCAGGCATTAAAATTTTGCCTCCAGCATACATGTTTACCTTTTCAGCAGGGTACCATCACAAGTTAGAACACAGCGATGTGTCTTAGATGACTTGCTCTGCAATTATGTAGCACTAAGAATTTTTCTCCTGATGGTTCCAACAAGAGATGATGACCTGCTTGCAGCAATCGCCTTATCAGAGCTGAACCCACCAAGCAGCTCCGAACAAGCCAGCAGCGACCAGATCCCATTTGAATCAGGCATGCTTGACGAGAGTGCAGATGCTGCAGACACCGAAGGTGAAGAGAGTGAATATTACCTGCCTACAATGTAGGAATTGTGTCAGCATAATTTTAGTTTAAACCGAATTTGTTTTGAACGTTTCAGATCTTGAAGCTGAACTGAGCAGCCCGAGGAAATGAATTGGTGTTCAAGCCGACACCCTGCAACTTAAAAGAGATCTTTCTCTTAAAAGAGGTTTCTTTCTCTCGCAGCATTCACAGGTGAATGTAACTATCCCATCCGGGCCACAGCCCATCAGGAGAAACTGGTCCCAAACTAACAAGCCTCTGTTTGTGACAACGCACGTGGGCCCCTGGGGCTCAAAAATCTGAACATACTTCTTTCTTGCAACCAGTTCCATCATGATTCCGCGCCGCATGCCAGCCGACTGAAATGTGCTCGTGCGAAGCACTGAATTCAGTAGAGACCCCAGGTTGTGTAAAATGGCTCCTTGTTCAGCTTCTCTGCTTCCGTTTTGGAAGAATAGCAAAGTGTGCTTGTTGCCATACCTAATTTGTGCATCAGCCAGTCGTCAGAACGTGATTGTTGCCTCGTCCTCTCCTTTAATGCGACACAAACATCCACAGGGATAGTTGCCTTCATCTCCCTACAAATTCACCGAGGTTAGGCGAAGTTGTAGTCGCGATCAGCCGCGTGAATGTTGGCAGTCTGGGGGCAGGAGACTCCTCGCTTGCGGCTGGGGCAGCTGTGTTCTCTGCGAAAAGACAAGCAAACAGGAAGAGAATTGCTTCATGCACCAAACACTCATAACTATTAGGGTTACAACCTTTTGGCCTCGTATTTCTGAAATATCAAATATGTTGAATCAGTCTGGTATTTGTGCTAGAGTCGATTTAGACTCACAATCTGTACAAAAATGTTAGAGAGGCAAACCTTAGCACCTCTAGCGAGTGTCTGCTTGGGATGAGAGCCAATGATATCTATAACAACTAACCGAAATTCATGAATCCAAAATTTTGTTAGTTAGTTGTTACACCCAACAAAATATTGGACCTGGGAGCGAATGTCGTAGGTCAACTTGGGCAGGGAGGTAGTGCACGTTGCTCAACTACACACGGACATTTAGGTCATGTAGCGTAGATTGTACTGGGAGACATTCCTGTTTTGTTGATACATTTTTTCTTCTAAGTCAGCTGTCATTGCACCAGACAATAGCGCTTGCACTGCTTTTGCCTGTCGGACCTTCACTTTAAGTTCCCATTTTTACATCTGTCGGCTTACTCTCTTGTCAGCACTGCCACTGTTGCCAGTCATGCAGCAGAATAAAGCATGTAAACACATTAAAATTAAGTTTCCCTATTGCTCAACCCACTGTTTTCTGCAGTACCAATGCCTCACAGTCGAGGAACAAGGCAGACGTAATCGACAAACTTAACATGCAAAGTTGATATTCATCGTAGCTTTTTTTATCTAAACATCCTCTACAGCACATGGTGAAGGCATGGCCAGTATCTGCTATAAAAATATAGCAGTGATGCTACCACTGAATAGCGATTTGGAGCAATTTTGGAGATAAAATATCAATTTTATGTCAATTTGTAGCACCTAAATATGAAAATTTGAATGTGCAAGCTCCACTGCATCACACTGGTGTGTATGAAGAAACTGCAGGCGTGGCGGTGTAGTTATAGGTTCTTTCAATCAAACCAAAGATGTGGCTAACTAAAGACGTTTCACTACATTACCCAAGCATCAAGGTGCATGCAGGGGTTGTAGATACACATGCTCTGCGTGGTAGTGTCTGCAGCGGTAGATTAAAAAAAGTAGATGAAAAGAAATAGTGCACCTGCAATTGGTGTCGCTTTATCCTAGCGGTTATTAAGCTTTTCTAGAAAACTGGAGAGCACCAGCGGCATGAGTCGCAACAATCATTGCATGCACCTTAATGCTAGTGTAATTTAGCGAAACGTCTTTGATGAGCCAGATCTCTGGCCACCTTGATACTTTGAAATTTAGCAAAAGGTTTATTAGAAGTTACTCCTCAATTAACATTTGAAGCAGAAACATTTACGAAAAGCAAGAGTGCCCATGTTTGAATGGCAGGCATTTGGTTGTACAGCTGTTTATCTGTCCGCTTAGCTGCAGGTGAGGCTGCTATTAGTGACGAAAGGCACCCTGCAATTTCTAGTCATTGGTTTTAGAGCAATTTCATGGAATATATTGAATTTTTTATCAAGATGGCACAGGATATGTCACATGGTACGAAGTAGTGTGTAGTTAAATTACTGAAAGGAAGATGTTTATGAACTAACCAAAAAGGCGGATTTCCTCAGTGTGCCTCTGAGCAACTGATCGATAAGGCAGTCCCTCCAGTAGCCATCCCGCGAGATCACCCTTGGGAAGTGGAACCGGATCCCTCTTCACCTGTAAAAATAATGAAAAGTTTCATATCATGCTAGAGATGATTGCACTTACTGTAACTGCTATCTAGGTTAATGAATATTATGTATTCTGTTTTGTAGCAGCTTGGCTTGATTGCGTAAACAAGTTTAGGGAATAGTTTTTAGAGAAAACGATAAACTCCAACGCATAGTTCATCGGATTTTAGCTTTGGGTTTCTATACTTTGACATCTAAGGGAGCACTGAAGTGGAATAAACTACCACTTTCATTACTGAAAGACGTCTTGGACGTTGCCCTTGTCTCATTGACATGATCCTTCCTCACGAAAACGCTTCGCAGAGCCACAACTGAGGGAAATAGCAAACAAACAAAGAGACCACCAAGGAGGTGGCGATGTTTCCTAAAGTGCGCCTGTGAACAAAATTTGTGAGACATCCTTGTTATGTACTACAAACAAGCTCCTCTTGGGGCATCTCTTTACAATGCACAGTTACCACTTGCTATCCCTGACAGCAGCTACCCGTCAGCCATGTGTCAGATATTGTTGTTCAGTTAAAAGAGGTTCTTATGTTTCCGACAAACATAATAACCTCGTGCGAAAGTTAGGAACAAGATGATGATGTTTTAGGCATATCTCTCGGTACAAACTTGTGGTTTTGACCAGCACCACTTTTGCTTAAACAGACTTGCAGATATTGTTCTTATCTGCTGCATGCCTCTGACATGAGACTTCGGTCTTTCTGGTGTCACCAGCATCCCCACTTGAGTGGGAATAAATATTATCATTATCAATACACCATGCACTTTGCTGTGTCATCGCCAGCTATGACTTTTTCAGAAAACAATTATTGAGAGGAATGGAAGGCTGTTTAGTTGCACAGGTGAGCAAGAGTAACCTCGCAATTTGGCTGCGGTGCAATTTGGCAAGTCAGGAACACCAATCAATTATCCTCACAACTGGCAGATAAATGGCATAAAAATGCTGGGTTCTCAGGCACAAAATACGACGGGCATGCGAAATAGATATTGTCATGAATGACAAGAAAAGAGGTGGCGTATAACACAGGGGTACTAAATGCTTAATCGGGCGAACTTGTGCCAAAAGCAAAAGGGGAAAACTGACGTTGATTTCGGCATAACCGTAGAGTCGAGCGGGACTGACTTTCGGCGGCAGTGAATGGCTTTTTGTATACACTCGTGTTGGTCGCAAACAATCTGCGCTAGAACAATCGACAAACTTCTAAATAATTCTGGAAACTTCTCATAAAGGCGCGCACGACAAAATGACAACTGGTGCTGAAGGTCAAACCACGCCAACGGCGGGGTAACCCTCCACACTGCCGATCAGGTTACATACATGACAATGTGAACGATGCAGGTGCCATACGACACAACTTTCCTACTGCAAATAATTCACATTTGGAAACAACATTCCTGGTCAGAAAGCGACTGTTATGAACTCCATCTGCTCTTCTACGCGTATGTGTGACATCACTGTCGTAAGCATTATAAAACGTCTTTAGAAATACAAAGAAAGCAATCCAACCTCCGAACCTTTATTGGCTTTTTGTACTTGGCCTTGTATCTGTACTACGCCTTTGCAACAATCCTGAAAGGCCACATGAGGTATGCAGCAATGCATGTAGTTGAGCTAGGCGGGGAAGCATACACTGATGAAAACACCACTAAGACGGGTACAAGAACATGTCTGTGTGCATTTTCGTTCCTGTCCTCAGTCTTTCAGCGCTGTGTTCACCAAAATATGTACATGAGGCATGCAAGAAATTGATGGAGAGTCATGTATGCTCTTGGTGCTTTTATCCTTGCAACACTGTTGGTCATGTTCTATTTAAGGAGCTCATGGGAGGAGACTGGAATAATGCAGGACTTGCGACCCTTTACCATAGTATGGACATGCCTGGGTTTTGCGAACGGCTTAGTAAGATATTTGGACGTATATCAAAATCTCATAGCTCACCTTTTTCAAGGCGGCCCACGATCCTCCTTGGCGCATACTTGTCGCTGACCGCTTTTTTCTGCCCTTCGCCCCACTTCTGTGGCAAATCCTGGAGGACAGCACGTTGAACGTCTTTCTCGCGTTTATATGAAGCAGCATGGCCACAAGATACTTGCACCCTCAGTTTCTGGAAAATAGTGATCCAAAATGTGAGAGAAAATGTAAAAGTTTCAGTAATATTTTAAAAACCCACAAAGCTGTACAAGTTGTCAGCTCCCAACAAGTTGAGCTTGGTGCTAACTGACTTGACAGTGGAATAAACAGAAAAACAAGATTTTACAGGGTTTACCCTGTAAAATCTTGTTTTAAAAAGCCTGCTGTTCTAACTATTATTAGCATCGAATATCTTTAAGACAGCACCTTTAAAACAATGAGGGCGCGGTTTACTAACAACTATTACTAGTCTAAATGACCTCTGCTAGTAAAATCAAGTCGAAAATTATTCATGTGCTGCGATACGAATCATTATTTAACTCTCAAGAACGAATATTGCAGAAAAGTCGCAATTTTCGTGCTCCATATTGTACCAAACCAAACAGTAGCAAAAATACTACGCTTCGAAAGCGCGACTAGTTGTTCGGGACGCGTACACTTTGCAACGGCAACCGTAGCTCTCAAAAAGCAAATTTGAGAAGAAGCCGTCATGCTTGTTCATTGATATCCCTACTCTTAGTGAGATGCTCCGGCTCATGCTGCATATACCCCTCGGTAGATTTAGAGCACCCCGGCAGGTAGGTGCACGCTACCCCAGCAATTGAACTCTGCAGAACCCTGCAGAATAACTCACCCAGCTTTGCAGGAGCATGATGTGTCGCCGACGTTTCTTCTGTTCAGCGTGACCTCTAGCTCGTGCGGGTCAGAACTCAACGCTGACGTTTGCAGGACGAACCCTACGAGTGTGCAGCAATCCCCTGCCAGCTTTTTAATGCTGCAGGAAAACACGTGTCCCGTCTCCAGGACTCGTTTTCCTTCGAGCAGCAACCGTGACGTTTCGTAGGCCTTGTCGATGAAGGCGTCGATGCTGTTAACTGGCAGCACAACTGAAAAGGGGCATGCAGTTGAAACACGGCGCGCAGTCAAATCAATAATCGAAGATATTCGCTTACCTTCAATGGTAGCCCGCGCTCCGTCTGCATCATCCATGACGGCCGAAACACGTTATAACCGATGCCGAAAACAGTAACAAGCTGCGCCGCTGTGCCCCTTCGTGCAAACCCTCCGGACTCCGAGCGAAAAAATAAAGTTTATTTTGCTCTTTTCTTCGGGGGGGGGGGGGGGGCACGCCGCGCCGTCCCGCGGCCCCTGCTCGCGTTCGGAGAGTTTGGCGTGTTCTGCTTCAGCCGCTTGCGCGCTCACCGCTTTGCCTCTCCCGCCATCTGCTCCCCTGAAGTATTTTCATGGCAGACGATTTAGCCCTGACGCGCGTTACGACGAGAAATTAGGTTGTAGAAGCCCTACACGCTCGTATTATTCAAACTAGTTAACTATATGTAAACGAGGAAAGGAAACGAAATTCGTCAAACTACACGCATAGAGCGGCAGCCGGTCACGTGATCCCGTAGCCTACGTCACCACGAACAGCCCGCCAGGCGGCGCCACTCCGTCTTCTCTCTTCAGTTCGACAGGGCTGCCAATTACCCCTATTGCTTTTTAGTCTAGATATTCGAACCCTTATGCCAAAGCATAGTAAGAAGTAGGAAAATACAAGGCTTTTCTTTGGGCGACACTGAAATTAAAGTTCTTGTATAAACAGACAATGTCGCATACTTCTGTGAAGACAAGGAAAAAGTGACCAATGCCATGAATCTCACTCAAGCTTTTGTGTGGCCACGGGAGCCTCAGTAGAATTTGGAAAAGTGTCGCGGGTTGTGGCACGGAGCCTGGGCGACGACGCCCAGCAATACAAAGGCATAGATTGGAGCCACACTCTGTGCAACTACCTAGGAGTACCATTCAAACACCAACGAAACAGCATGTTCTGCTGGTCCGGAGTTGCGATTAAATTGAAACGACGAGCCAATAACTGGTCACAGAAAAATGTGTCAGTGTCTGCACTTTTGACCATCTGTAATGTATATTAGACCCTTTCCGGAATTCAGTGCCATCTGGTGACTCAAATGGCAGTTTAACTTTTACAGTACTAATGGTGGCACTGAACCTGTGGTCTGCAGTATCTAATGGGGCACCGTCACTTTCGCAAGTCAACGGTAAACGAGAATGCGCGCTTCACTGTACAGTTTTTTTTCAATCTCTTCCAGTGTCGATGGCGAAAAAGATGCAGCCAGTCAGAACGAAGCGCCAGCCAGATAGACGCCTTGACAAAGTTCTATACATCAAGGGTCTTTAAAGCCGAGTGTGTGCTACTAACAAATTGACTGAGCCCGAGTTAAAAATGAACGCTTACGCAGCTCTTCCCTCCAATTCCTGATTCACGTAGCGCTACCGTCTAGAATGTATAGGCCTCGAATCATCTGCTTAGGAGCATCTTCAACTTCTTCCTTCATCACTAAACTGAATGCCGCCATTAGTATAGCACATATTCCGTTTTTCAGGTGATGATAGTCATCAAAGTTGCCAGACTGAATTCCGGAAGGGTCTATTGGTGGCAAAGTTAAGGGTATGTCCTGCACTGTACGTGGACAAGCATTAAAATATTTCACAGTATTTTTGCCGTTTTAGTATGAAAGTCCAGTTGGGAACCCATGCGTCGCGACAATATGTTCCGTCGTATATCCGGTGGTGGACTCGGCCTTCCCCATTTATTTACACGTCAATTGGGTTCACGTCTTTTCCCTTAAGTGACCAAGAGAACCCTTTTTTTGTGAAGTCATTCAGAATAGACTGGCATGTTTTCTACCTGATTTTTTCATATCCTCTGTGGCAGACCAAACTTGCGTGTTAGTAGGGTGTCTTAAAGAAGTAGTCGATGCTTTTCAGTTTTTATGAGTATAGGTTTTCAAAAATATATTTGATGTTGCTTTCAGGTACGAAGTTGACAAGAGATCTTGTGAATATCTTCTTTACAATGCCCATCTACCTCTCAATGTTCAACGTCTTTTAACAGCACGATATACTGCACCTGGTAAAGAAGGTGTCCATCCCCCCTGCAGCAAAACCTTTCTTTTTTAAATTACATTGTTCACTGTTACTGAGAAAAGTGTGGCTAAGAGAAGGAACTTTCGTCCTGTGGTAAACAAACTGTACATTGTGTAAAACGCCTAAAAACCAATTAACATATTTTTTATTCACTGTTGGCATGCCATTTTCTACTAGGATATTTAAGAGAAAAAAAGGATATTGATACTACACCCTATTCAATTCGTTTCCACCTGTGTCATCTGGAGACAACTTCTCCGTATTACATGGTAATTCTCCTAGCATTGTATAGCATCTGGAAGTCCCGCGTCGACATAGATAATGAAAATTTTCACCCAAAATTTGTGCGCCTGCATTTCATTGAGCTTGTTTTCCGCGTTAAAAACGTGTAGGTTATTCAAACGGTAGTTCCTGACTGGCTGCCTCTGTCTTCAAGACATCAAAGAGTTTGCACATGTCTACTATGATTTTGTAGAGTGAACCGTGAATAACCGCGTTGTGAACTAATCGCTTTTCTTCTATGTAATAAAAAATAGGAAAAATAAAATTGGCCGGAGTAGGTTAGCGCACACTAGTGCCACTAAATCAGCTACGCTTCAGAGTAATGACACGTGGCCATATTGTAGCTCAAAATCATGGTTGCCAGTTATCTGAAGCTTTATCTGGAATCCATCAGGAAACGCTTTTCCGTCCTCCAATGTTTAGACAGTTTGCGACAGAGCAAAGCCATATTACATAAGCTTCCTAACACCGAATCTAATGCTGAGGAAGTCGCACTTTTGAATCATGATGATCGGCAGTTGCGCCTGCTCTGCACAACCACCAAACTGGCGGTGCCCAACAACGTTGGGAACACAGTGCCAATACTCTAAGCGCAGCTCATTTAGTGGCTCTAGCGCACACCAGCTCGGAGCACGTGGAGCGAAAGCTCGTGCTGCAGGACGATGGTGACTGAAGCCAGGGATACTGGGTTCAGTCCCCACTCCTGCCTGTTTCGATCTGGATGAGCATCGTTCCGGCGTGCGGTCGTGTATCACTACTGCGTGATGCAGGTTAAAGACCCC